>OY856413.1:509862378-510104878 GCA_963693085.1 Alisma plantago-aquatica
TTATTGCTTGTAACCAATTCTAACTTGTTTTTGTCAAGTTAGTGTGCACTATACATATGGTTTTTGAGTCAAAAGTGGCATTTTGTGATTCTCTTCACACTCTTGCTCAAAAACTGTTTCTAATGCTTCTATAGTGCATTACTAACTTGCTTAGACATGTTTGGATATGGTTTGTATATTTAGCATGCCTTTAAATATGTTTTTATGAAATATATGTGCGTTTTGACAGCTGCTCTGTCAGTCGAGTTTGCCCTATTGAAACTCGACCGATAGGCACCAATGGGTGTTGCCAACAGTTGTCATCGGTCGAGTTGACAATGCACATAACTCGACCGATAACACTGTGCACAGAATATAAATTTGGCTTATTGAGTGAGAATTTCCCTCTCAACTAGATTTTCTCAACCAATAGCTATATTCTTTGGCACTCTCATTTGGTACCTTTATATATGAATATTTCCATGTTCGAAATTGCCTATCTTGCTTACAACTCTATCTCTCTAATTGCTCTAAATTGGTATATCTATATCTTGCAATTACTTGCTTTGAGTTGTTTTGCAGGTTTTGATGATGATCTATTTGGATCTCTTGGTTGTGTCTAAAATTGCTTCCGTTGTGCTCTAACTTGCTACATCTATCTAGGTGTATATCTTGTTTTGATACAACCTTGAGGTTCTTAGGGGTAATCATCTTATGGTAAGGATGCATATCTAGTGAGTTATATCCTTTCATGCTTCTAAAATTACATATCTCTTTGTTTGGATATATCTCTACAACTACTCATAGCTTTCTTTATCTTGTGTATCTTTTGGTATCTCTTACTATGATCTAGATCCTACTAGTAGTCCTAACTTCTGATATCATCTACTAGTAGTTCACATACATGTAGTTCTAACCCTGTCAATAATTGACATCTTTGCTCATCTATATGCTATGCTTGTATCTTGTCTTATACATGCTCAAGATTGTTCCTTGAATTGCATATCTACTATCTTGAGTTGCTTGCATAACATTGTGATGCAGGGCACATAGAGCTACGTTGTATGTAGAATTTGGAGTATTTGTGGTTTTTATGCAGATTTTCTCCAGTTTCAGTTTTTGTTGCAAGTGTAGTGTTTTTCATGCAGAAACAACCTTCTGAGCAAGACTGATGGTTTTACCATGAGCTCTGATGGTTTTTGGTCAAATTCTGTCATCTTGAGGGTCAAAATTGTGTTTGATTGTTTTTCTGCAGCACTTTATCTTACATCTTGGGTTGTTTAAGTATATGCTTTAACTTGCTTTTCTTTCTATGCTTGGACAAGACCCTATCTGTGCTCTTCTACTCTCCTTATATATTTGGGTTATCTCCTTTCTCTTTAAGAAGTGATGTTTCTTATTTCTTCATAGCCCCACTTTTTGAAATGACAAAGGGGGAGAAAGGTATGTCTTCTTTTAAAAAGAGGAAGAAGGCATGTCTTACATGAAGAGGAGAAGCATGTACATGAAAAAGGAGAAGGTAATGGGGAGAAGACATATATGTGTAGAACATATATGAGTAGAAGACATAATATTCTATAAATGTTATGAAAGCTAACCATGCAGGAGAAATAGCATCAACTGAGGGGGAGTATGAAAACTCCATGCGCATCAATTGAGGGGGAGCATATGAAATCCATTCTATTGAAACCCCTAGGTTTCTCCAAAGGTATGAATTTACTTAAATGCTTTCAATATATTTATGGAATGGTTTGTCATCTTCAAAAAGGAGGAGAATGTTGACTCAAGGTCAATTAGGTCAATGTTGACTCACGTCTAAATTGACTAAACCCGTGTTTTGATGATGACTAACCATTCCATATATTGGTGTCTAATGTCTCTACTTGAGTGATTTCAGATTAGGTATAGACACACTCCAAATGCCCTAGCTTGCGCATATCAAATTGGAGAAAAGACAAGTCAAAGTCATACAAGTGCACGTTTTTGTAATATGATGTATATCCATTAGAATCATGTTGTAAATCACTTGTAATGATTGTATGACTTGTAATTAAGGTTAGAAAAATATCAGGAACTCTTAGATCGAATATTAGAGCACTTTAGATGCATCTTTGAAAATCAATTACAGGCACTTGGTCGGTCGAGTTTCCCCAGCCTGAAACTCGACCGATTAACCTTGGTCGATTTTCTGAAGATTGCATCGGTCGAGTTGTGCACTCACATAACTCGACCGATTGGGTAGTAGGCCATTTCCATTTGAAATGGTCGGTCGAGTTTCCTCATAACAAACTTGACCGATCATTTTAACATCGGTTTGCCTAGTACTTGATCGGTCGAGTTACACCCATTGAAACTCGACTGATTGCACTATACGGAAAAGTGCAGAAAAGTGTTTCTAGCCATTGTGGAGTTGCAACAAGTGAAAATAGATCCGTTGCAAGCCATAAAACGGCTAGTTTTCATTCACAAGTGTTCCTAAAGGCTAAGAGGCATCCCCAGCTATAAATAGGACCCATTGGGCTTCATTCCAAGGTATATCATTCATTGCAAACTCTTTGTGAGGTTCCATTTCCATAGCTGGGTGCTTCCTACAGCCTCCTCTCTCTCTCTAAGCTTAATCACTTGCTACATCCATTAGAGTGAGTAGGAAAACTGTAAGAGAGCTAGTCCTATTTGTATATCTTGTGAGGCTCTTACTTCCACAACCTCACCATTTCTCTTTTGCAATCATGAAGATGAAGGTTCTCTCTCTTGTCCAAGAGAGGTGAAGAAGAACAAGGGAAGGAGTCCCTTGGTGAAGATCAAGGCAGAAGACTTGGAGCTAGAGTGGGTAAGCCCTTGGAGAAGGCAAAACACTCAAGCTCAAGTAGGTAAGACCTTGGTGGAAGCTTCTCCGAGTGAAGGTGAAGTCAAAGGCGGAAGATCCAAGAAGAGTGGGTAATTCCTACAAGGCCGAAGACTTGTGCAAGAGTGGGTAAGTCCTTGGAGAAGGCCGAAGACTCTTACAAAGTGGGTAAGTCCTTGGTAAGGTTGAAGACTCTTTGTATTGGATAGGTAAGTCCTTTGTTGGTCATGTATTGTAAGTCTTATAAGTGAATATAAGAGTGCAATTGTGGGAAGTCCTAGAGGTTGACCTCTCTAGGCAAGTGGACTGACACACTTCTAGTTTGAAGTGTGGAACCACTCTAAATAGCTTGTCTAATTGGTGCATGTTCAATCTCTCTTATCCTTGATATGCATGATTTAGTTTCACTCAAATTACCTATTTAGAAACCTTATCGTGTCATATATTTTGAAGGTTTAATGAGTTTTGTTTAAGTGTTTTCATCTCTATTCACCCCCCCTCTAGAGCATCTAATCACCCATCTAGGATCCAACAAGTGGTATCAGAGCGGGTCTTCTCCAAGCATACTTCCACAAGTAGGAGAATATGGGTGATTATGAAGATGGGCAACCTTCAAAGAAATCAATAGAAGGAAACAAGAGAGAAAAAGGGATTACAAAGGCTCCATCAACAAACGAAAGCACTAGTGGAAGATCTAGTGAATTTGAAGATGGAAGATGTCATTGCACCCTCTTGACAATCTCAATTAAAGATTTAAATGAGGTAAATCCAAGTGTTGAGATTCTAACCAATTATTATCTTAGTCAACTAAATGCTTCTAAATTTGCAAATTCTAGCTTGCTTGATAAGATTAAATTTTTAGAATCTCAACCTTCTATGACTACTTCATTTATAGAGCTTGCTACTACTATTTTTTCTCTCTCTATTGTTTCTTATGCTCTTACATGTGCTTATGAGAGTAAAGAGATTACTTTGAAAGAAATAGAATGTGTAGATAAAGTTTATCCTTCAAAGATTACTTGTCTTGTATATGAACTTGCTTCCTTGCATAGTAGTGTAATTGCTCTTGACCCTCATACTATATTTTCTTATAGAGAGAAAGTTTTTGATGCTCTATCTTGTGATAAAGATTCTTATATGACTAAAGATGTTTTCTTAGAAATCTATCTTGTGCATTCTAGAGATGATATAAATCTATTGAGTTTTACCTTTACTTCTCTTATGCCTGACAATCATAGTGTGAGATCTTCTTTGCAAAGATTCTTAGGTGATAAAAAGAATATTAATAAAATCCTAGACCATACTACCAAACAAATGGGTTGAGATGGCATTGGACTTGACTGTAGTCAAGGGAAGAACAAAGATAAAGGACCTCCAATATTCCATGGAGAATCCTCTAGTTCCAAAACTACGGGCACATGCAACTATTGCAATGAAATTGGTCATTATTCTATTTGTTGTCCTTTTAGGAAAGCACCCAAGAGCAATAGGACTTGGGTTGCTAAACTAACCCCTCCGGACCCAAAAACATGATTGGGGACCATTTCATCTTTCTTTTTCTAGGTACTTGCAAATGGATTGAATTGAGCTATTGAATTGCAAATTGACTTCTCAATCCACATGAAAGTAGAAAGGTGAGATGTGTAGAGGGTGACAACAAGTGGAAAAAAAGAAATGGTAAGCGCAAAGGTAATGATTTTATTGCTTGTAACCAATTCTAACTTGTTTTTTTCAAGTTAGTGTGCACTATACATATGGTTTTTGAGTCAAAAGTGGCATTTTGTGATTCTCTTCACACTCTTGCTCAAAAACTGTTTCTAATGCTTCTATAGTGCATTACTAACTTGCTTAGACATGTTTGGATATGGTTTGTATATTTAGCATGTCTTTAAATATGTTTTTATGAAATATAAGTGCGTTTTGACAGCTGCTCTGTCGGTCAAGTTTGCCCTATTGAAACTCGACTGATAGGCACCAATGGGTGTTGCCAATGGTTGTCATCGGTCGAGTTGACAATGCACAGAACTCGACCGATAACACTGTGCACAGAATATAAATTTGGCTTATTGAGTTAGAATTTCCCTCTCAACTAGATTTTCTCAACCAATAGCCTTATTCTTTGGCACTCTCATTTGGTACCTTTATATATGCATATTGCCATGTTCGAAATTTCCTATCTTTCTTACAACTCTATCTCTCTAATTGCTCTAAATTGGTATATCTATATCTTGCAATTACTTGCTTTGAGTTGTTTTGCAGGTTTTGATGATGATCTATTTGGATCTCTTGGTTGTATCTAAAATCACTTCCATTGTGCTCTAACTTGCTACATCTATCTAGGTGTATATCTTGTTTTGACACAACCTTGAGGTTCTTAGGGGTAATCATCTTATGGTAAGGATGCATATCTAGTGAGTTATATCCTTTCAGGTTTCTAAAATTGCATATCTCTTTGTTTGGATATATCTCAACATCTACTCATAGCTTGCTTTATATTGTGTATCTTTTGGTATCTCTTGCTATGATCTAGATCCTACTAGTAGTCCTAACTTGTGATATCATCAACTAGTAGTTCACATACACGTAGTTCTAACCATGTCAATAATTGGCATCTTTGCTCATCTATATGCTATGCTTGTATCTTGTCTTATACATGCTCAAGATTGTTCCTTGATTTGCATATCTACTATCTTGAGTTGCTTGCATAACATTGTGATGCAGGGCACATAGAGCTACGTTGTATGTAGAATTTGGAGTATTTGTGGTTTTTATGCATATTTTCTCCAATTTCAGTTTTTGCTGCAAGTATAGTGTTTTTCATGCAGAAACGACCTTCTGAGCAAGACTCATCGCTTTTCCATGAGCTCTGACGGTTTTTGGTCAAATTCTGTCATCTTGAGGGTCAAAATTGTGTTTGATTGTTTTTCTGCAACACTTTATATTGCATCTTGGGTTGTTCAAGTATATGCTTTAACTTGCTTTTCTTTCTATGCTTGGACAAGACCCTATCTGTGCTCTTCTACTCTCCTTATATATTTGTGTTATCTCCTTTCTCTTTAACAAGTGATGTTTGTTATTTCTTCATAACCCCACTTTTTGAAATGACATAGGGGAGAAAGGTATGTCTTCTTTTAAAAAGAGGAAGAAGGCATGTCTTACATGAAGAAGAGAAGCATGTTCATGAAAAAGGAGAAGGTAAAGGGGAGAAGAAATATATGTGTAGAACATATATGAGTAGAAGACATAGTATTCTATAAATATTATGAAAGCTAACCATGCAGGAGAAATATCATCAATTGAGGGGGAGTATGAAAACTCCATGCGCATCAATTGAGGGGGAGCATATGAACTCCATTCTATTGAAACCCCTAGGTTTCTCCAAAGGTATGAATTTACTTAAATGCTTTCAATACAATTATGGAATGGTTTGTCATCTTCAAAAAGGGGGAGAATGTTGACTCAAGGTCAATTAGGTCAATGTTGACTCACGTCTAAATTGACTAAACCCGTGTTTTGATGATGACTAACCATTACACATATTGGTGTCTAATGTCTCTACTTGAGTGATTTCAGATTAGGTATAGACACACTCCAAATGCCCTAACTTGCGCATATCAAATTGGAGAAAAGACAAGTCAAAGTCATACAAGTGCACGTTTTTGTAATATGATGTATATCCATTAGAATCATGTTGTAAATCACTTGTAATGATTGTATGACTTGTAATTAAGCTTAGAAAAACATCAGGAACACTTAGATCGAATATTAGAGCACTTTAGATGCATCTTTGAAAATCAATTACAGGCACTTGGTCGGTCGAGTTTCCCCAGCCTGAAACTCGACCGATCAACCTTGGTCGATTTTCTGAAGATTGCACCGGTCGAGTTGTGCACTCACAGAACTCGACCGATTGGATAGTAGGCCATTTCCAGTTGAAATGGTCGGTCAAGTTTCTTCAGAACAAACTCGACCGATCATTTGAACATCGGTTTGCCTGCTGCTTGATCAGTCGAGTTACACCCATTGAAACTCGACCGATTGCACTGTACGAAAAAGTGCAGAACAGTGTTTCTAGCCGTTGTGGAGTTGCAGCAAGTGAAAATAGATCCGTTGCAAGCCATAAAACAACTAGTTTTCTTTCACAAGTGTTCCCAAAGGCTAAGAGGCATCCCCAGCTATAAATAGGACTCCTTGGGCTTCATTCCAAGGTTGAACATTCATTGCAAACTCTTTGTGAGGTTCCTATTCCATAGTTGGGTGCTTCCTACAGCCTCCTCTCTCTCTCTAAGCTTAATCACTTGCTACATCCATTAGAGTGAGTAGGAAATCTGTAAGAGAGCTAGTCCTATTTTTATATCTTGTGAGGCTCTCACTTCCACAACCTCCCCATCTCTCTTTTGCAATCATGAAGATGAAGGTTCTCTCTCTTGTCCAAGAAAGGTGAAGAAGAACAAGGGAAGGAGTCCCTTGGTGAAGATCAAGGCAGAAGACTTGGAGCTAGAGTGGGTAAGCCCTTGGAGAAGGCAAAACACTCAAGCTCAAGTAGGTAAGACCTTGGTGGAAGCTTCTCCGAGTGAAGGTGAAGTCAAAGGCGGAAGATCCAAGAAGAGTGGGTAATTCCTACAAGGCCGAAGACTTGTGCAAGAGTGGGTAAGTCCTTGGAGAAGGCCGAAGACTCTTGCAAAGTGGGTAAGTCCTTGGTAAGGTTGAAGACTCTTTGTATTGGATAGGTAAGTGCTTTGTTGGTCATGTATTGTAAGTCTTATAAGTGAATATAAGAGCGCAATTGTTGGAAGTCCTAGAGGTTGACCTCTCTAGGCAAGTAGATTGACACACTTCTAGTTTGAAGTGTGGAACCACTCTAAATAGCTTGTCTAATTGGTGCATGTTCAATCTCTCTTATCCTTGCTATGCATGATTTAGTTGCACTCAAATTACCTATTTAGCAACCTTATCTTGTCATATATTTTGAAGGTTTAATGAGTTTTGTTTAAGTGCTTTCAGCTCTATTCACCCCCCCCCTTTAGAGCATCTAATCACCCATCTAGGATCCAACAAATGGTATCAGAGCGGGTCTTATCCAATCATACTTCCACAAGTAGGAGAATATGGGTGATTATGAAGATGGGCAACCTTCAAAGAAAGCAATAGAAGGAAACAAGAGAGAAAAAGGGATCACAAAGTCTCCATCAACAAACGAAAGCACTAGTGGAAGATCTACTGAATTTGAAGATGGAAGATGCCATTGCACCCTCTTGACAAGCTCAATTATAGATTTAAATGAGGTAAATCCAAGTGTTGAGATTCTAACCAATTATTATCTTAGTCAACTAAATGTTTCTAAATTTGCAAATTCTAGCTTGCTTGATAAGATTAAATTTTTAGAATCTCAACCTTCTATGACTACTTCATTTATAGAACTTGCTACTACTATTGTTTCTCTCTCTATTGTTTCTTATGCTCTTACATGTGCTTATGAGAGTAAAAAGCTTACTTTGCAAGAAATATAATGTGTAGATAAAGTTTATCCTTCAAAGATTACTCGTCTTGTATATGAACTTGCTTCCTTGCATAGTAGTGTAATTGCTCTTGACCCTCATACTATCTTTTCTTATAGAGAGAAAGTTTTTGATGCTCTATCTTGTGATAAAGATTCTTATATGACTAAAGATGTTTTCTTAGAAATCTATCTTGGGCATGCTAGAGATGATATAAATCTATTATGTTTTACCTTTACTTCTCTTATGCATGAAAATCATAGTTTGAGATCTTCTTTGCAAAGATTCTTAGGTGATAAAAAGAATCTTAATCAAATCCTAGACCATACTACCAAACAAATGGGTAGAGATATCATTGGACTTGACTGTAGTCAAGGGAACAAAAAATATAAAGGACCTCCAATATTCCATGGAGAATCCTCTAGTTCCAAGACTATGAGGACATGCAACTATTGCAATGAAATTGGTCATTATTCTACTTGTTGTCCTTTTAGGAAAGCACCCAAGAGAAATAGGACTTGGGTTGCTAAACTAACCCCTCCGGACCCAAAAACATGATTGGGGACCATTTCATCTTTCTTCTTGTACGTACTTGCAAATGGATTGAATTGAGCTATTGAATTGCAAATTGACTTCTCAATCCACATGAAAGAAGAAAGGTGAGATGTGTAGAGGGTGACAACAAGTGGAAAAAGAAATGGTAAGTGCAAAGGTAATGGTTTTATTGCTTGTAACCAATTCTAACTTGTTTTTGTCAAGTTAGTGTGCACTATACATATGGTTTTTGAGTCAAAAGTGGCATTTTGTGATTCTCTTCACACTCTTGCTCAAATTTTTTTTCTAATGCTTCTATAGTGCATTACTAACTTGCTTAGACATGTTTGGATATGTTTGTATATTTAGCATGCCTTTAAATATGTTTTTATGAAATATATGTGTGTTTTGGCAGCTGCTCTGTCGGTAGAGTTTGCCCTATTGAAACTCGACCGATAGGCACCAATGGGTGTTTCCAACAGTTGTCATCGGTCAAGTTGACAATGCCAGAACTCGACCGATAACATTGTGCACAGAATATAAATTTGGCTTATTGAGTGAGAATTTCCCTCTCAACTAGATTTTCTCAACCAATAGCCTTATTCTTTGGCACTCTCATTTGGTACCTTTATATATGCATATTGCCATGTTCTAAATTTCCTATCTTGCTTACAACTCTATCTCTCTAATTGCTCTAAATTGGGATATCTATATCTTGCAATTACTTGCTTTGAGTTGTTTTGCAGGTTTTGATGATGATCTATTTGGATCTCTTGGTTGTGTATAAAATCGCTTCCATTGTGGTCTAACTTGCTACATCTATCTAGGTGTATATCTTGTTTTGATACAACCTTGAGGTTCTTAGGGGTAATCATCTTATGGTAAGGATGCATATTTAGTGAGTTATATCCTTTAATGCTTCTAAAATTACATATCTCTTTGTTTGGATATATCTCTACATCTACTCATAGCTCTCTTTATCTTGTATATCTTTTGGTATCTCTTGCTATGATCTAGATCCTACTAGTAGTCCTAACTTGTGATATCATCTAATAGTAGTTCACATACATGTAGTTCTAACCCTGTCAATAATTGGCATCTTTGCTCATCTATATGCTATGCTTGTATCTTGTCTTATACATGCTCAAGATTGTTCCTTGAATTGCATATCTACTATCTTGAGTTGCTTGCATAAAATTGTGATGCAAGGCACATAGAGCTACGTTGTATGTAGAATTTGGAGTATTTTTGGTTTTTATGCAGATTTTCTCCAATTTCAGTTTTTGCAGCAAGTATAGTGTTTTTCATGCAGAAACGACCTTCTGAGCAAGACTCATCGCTTTGCCATGAGCTCTGATGGTTTTTGGTCAAATTCCGTCATCTTGAGGGTCAAAATATTGTTTGATTGTTTTTCAGCAGCACTTTATCTTGCATCTTGGGTTGTTCAAGTATATGCTTTAACTTGCTTTTCTTTCTATGCTTGGACAAGACCCTATCTGTGCTCTTCTACTCTCCTTATATATTTGTGTTATCTCCTTTCTCTTTAACAAGTGATGTTTCTTATTTCTTCATAACCCCACTTTTTGAAATGACAAAGGGGGAGAAAGGTATGTCTTCTTTTAAAAAGAGGAAGAAGGCATGTCTTACATGAAGAGGAGAAGCATGTTCATGAAAAAGGAGAAGGTAAAGAGGAGAAGACATATATGTGTAGAACATATATGAGTAGAAGACATAGTATTCTATAAATGTTATGAAAGCTAACCATGCAGGAGAAATAGCATCAATTGAGGGAGAGTATGAAAACTCCATGCACATCAATTGAGGGGGAGCATATGAACTCCATTCTATTGAAACCCCTAGGTTTCTCCAAAGGTATGAATTTACTTAAATGCTTTCAATACATTTATGGAATGGTTTGTCATCTTCAAAAAGGGGGAGAATGTTGACTCAAGGTCAATTAGGTCAATGTTGACTCACGTCTAAATTGACTAAACCCGTGTTTTTATGATGACTAACCATTCCACATATTGGTGTCTAATGTCTCTACTTGAGTGATTTCAGATTAGGTATAGACACACTCCAAATGCCCTAACTTGCGCATATCAAATTGGAGAAAAGACAAGTCAAAGTCATACAAGTGCACGTTTTTGTAATATGATGTATATCCATTAGAATCATGTTGTAAATCACTTGTAATGATTGTATGACTTGTAATTAAGCTTAGAAAAATACAAGGAACACTTAGATCGAATATTAGAGCACTTTAGATGCATCTTTGAAAATCAATTACAGGCTCTTGGTCGGTCGAGTTTCCCCAGCCTAAAACTCGACCGATCAACCTTGGTCGATTTTCTGAAGATTGCATCGGTAGAGTTGTGCACTCACAGAACTCGACCGATTGGGTAGTAGGCCATTTCCAGTTGAAATGGTCGGTCGAGTTTCCTCAGAACAAACTCGACCGATCATTTGAACATCGGTTTGCCTGCTACTTGATCGGTCGAGTTACACCCATTTAAACTTGACCGATTGCACTGTACGAAAAAGTGCAGAAAAGTGTTTCTAGCCGTTGTGGAGTTGCAACAAGTGAAAATAGATCCGTTGCAAGCCATAAAACGGCTAGTTTTCATTCACAAGTGTTCCCAAATGCTAAGAGGCATCCCAAGCTATAAATAGGACCCCTTGGGCTTCATTCCAAGGTTGAGCATTCATTGCAAACTCTTTGTGAGGTTCCTATTCCATAGCTGGGTGCTTCCTACAGCCTCCTCTCTCTCTCTAAGCTTAATCACTTGATACATCCATTAGAGTGAGTAGGAAATATGTAAGAGAGATAGTCCTATTTGTATATCTTGTGAGGCTCTCACTTACACAACCTCCCCATCTCTCTTTTGCAATCATGAAGATGAAGGTTCTCTCTCTTGTCCAAGAGAGGTGAAGAAGAACAAGGGAAGGAGTCCCTTGGTGAATATCAAGGAAGAAGACTTGGAGCTAGAGTGGGTAAGCCCTTGGAGAAGGCAAAAGACTCAAGCTCAAGTAGGTAAGACCTTAGTGGAAGCTTCTCCGAGTGAAGGTGAAGTCAAAGGCGGAAGATCCAAGAAGAGTGGTTAATTCCTACAAGGCCGAAGACTTGTGCAAGAGTGGGTAAGTCCTTGGAGAAGGCCGAAGACTCTTGCAAAGTGGGTAAGTCCTTGGTAAGGTTGACGACTCTTTGTATTGGATAGGTAAGTCCTTTGTTGGTCATGTATTGCAAGTCTTATAAGTGAATATAAGAGTACAATTGTTGGAAGTCCTAGAGGTTGACCTCTCTAGGCAAGTGGACTGACAAACTTCTAGTTTGAAGTGTGGAACCACTCTAAATAAATTGTCTAATTGGTGCATGTTCAATCTCTCTTATCCTTGCTATGCATGATTTAGTTGCACTCAAATTACCTATTTAGCAACCTTATCTTGTCATATATTTTGAAGGTTTAATGAGTTTTGTTTAAGTGCTTTCATCTCTATTCACCCCCCCTCTAGAGCATCTAATCACCCATCTAGGATCCAACAAGTGGTATCAGAGCGGGTCTTCTCCAAGCATACTTCCACAAGTAGGAGAATATGGGTGATTATGAAGATGGGCAACCTTCAAAGAAAGCAATAGAAGGAAACAAGAGAGAAAAAGGGATCACAAAGGCTCCATCAACAAACGAAAGCACTAGTGGAAGATCTAGTGAATTTGAAGATGGAAGATGCCATTGCACCCTCTTGACAAGCTCAATTAAAGATTTAAATGAGGTAAATCCAAGTGTTGAGATTCTAACCAATTATTATCTTAGTCAACTAAATGCTTCTAAATTTGCAAATTCTAGCTTGCTTGATAAGATTAAATTTTTAGAATCTCAACCTTCTATTACTACTTCATTTATAGAGCTTGCTACTACTATTGTTTCTCTCTCTATTGTTTCTTATGCTCTTACATGTTCTTATGAGAGTAAATAGCTTACTTTGCAAGAAATAGAATGTGTAGATAAAGTTTATCCTTCAAAGATTACTTGTCTTGTATATGAACTTGCTTCCTTGCATAGTAGTGTAATTGCTCTTGAGCCTCATACTATCTTTTCTTATAGAGAGAAAGTTGTTGATGCTCTAACTTGTGATAAAGATTCTTATATGACTAAATATGTTTTCTTAGAAATCAATCTTGTGCATGCTAGAGATGATATAAATCTATTGTGTTTTACCTTTACTTCTCTTATGCATGACAATCATAATTTGAGATCTTCTTTGCAAAGATTCTTAGGTGATAAAAAGAATCTTAATCAAATCCTAGACCATACTACCACAAAAATGGGTAGAGATGGCATTGGACTTGACTGTAGTCAAGGGAACAACAAAGATAAAGGACCTCCAATATTCCATGGAGAATCCTCTAGTTCTAAGACTATGGGCACATGCAACTATTGCAATGAAATTGGTCATTATTCTACTTGTTGTCCTTTTAGGAAAGCACCCAAGAGCAATAGGACTTGGGTTGCTAAACTAACCCCTCCGGACCCAAAAACATGATTGGGGACCATTTCATCTTTCTTCTTGTAGGTAATTGCAAATGGATTGAATTGAGCTATTGAATTGCAAATTGACTTCTCAATCCACATGAAAGAAGAAAGGTGAGATGTGTAGAGGGTGACAACAAGTGGAAAAAGAAATGGTAAGCGCAAAGGTAATAGTTTTATTGATTGTAACCAATTCTAACTTTTTTTTGTCAAGTTAGTGTGCACTATACATATGGTTTTTGAGTCAAAAGTGGCATTTTGTGATTCTCTTCACACTCTTGCTCAAAATCTGTTTATAATGCTTCTATAGTGCATTACTAACTTGCTTAGACATGTTTGGATATGGTTTGTATATTTAGCATGCCTTTAAATATGTTTTTATGAAATATATGTGTGTTTTGACAGCTGCTTTGTCGGTCGAGTTTGCCCTATTGAAACTCGACCGATAGGCACCAATGGGTGTTGCCAACAGTTGTCATCAGTTGAGTTGACAATGCACAGAACTCGAACTATAACACTGTGCACAGAATATAAATTTGGCTTATTGAGTGAGAATTTCCCTCTCAACTAGATTTTCTCAACCAATAGGCTTATTCTTTGGCACTCTCATTTGGTACCTTTATATATGCATAGTGCCATGTTCTAAATTGCCTATCTTGCTTACAACTCTATCTCTCTAATTGCTCTAAATTGGTATATCTATATCTTGCAATTACTTGCTTTGAGTTGTTTTGTAGGTTTTGATGATGATCTATTTGGATCTCTTGGTTGTGTCTAAAATCGCTTTCGTTGTGCTCTAACTTGCTACATCTATCTAGGTGTATATCTTGTTTTGATACAACCTTGAGGTTCTTAGGGGTAATCATCTTATGGTAAGGATGCATATCTAGTGAGTTATATCCTTTCATGCTTCTAAAATTGCATATCTCTTTGTTTGGATATATCTCTACATCTACTCATAGCTTGCTTTATCTTGTGTATCTTTTGGTATCTCTTGCTATGATCTAGATCCTACTAGTAGTCCTAACTTGTGATATCATCTACTAGTAGTTCACATACATGTAGTTCTAACCCTATCAATAATTGGCATCTTTGCTCATCTATATGCTATGCTTGTATCTTGTCTTATACATGCTCAAGATTGTTCCTTGAATTGCATATCTACTATCTTGAGTTGCTTGCATAACATCGTGATGCAGGGCAGATAGAGCTCTGTTGTATGTAGAATTTGGAGTATTTGTGGTTTTTATGCAGATTTGCTCCAGTTTCTATTTTTGCTGCAAGTATAGTGTTTTTAATGCAGAAACGACCTTCTGAGCAAGACTCATGGCTGTGCCATGAGCTCTGATGGTTTTTGGTCAAATTCCGTCATCTTGAGGGTTAAAATTTTGTTTGATTGTTTTTTTGCTGCACTTTATCTTGCATCTTGGGTTGTTCAAGTATATGCTTTAACTTTCTTTTCTTTCAATGCTTGGACAAGACCCTATCTGTGCTCTTCTACTCTCCTTATATATTTGTGTTATCTCCTTTCTCTTTAACAAGTGATGTTTCTTATTTCTACATAACCCCACTTTTTGAAATGACAAAGGGGGAGAAAGGTATGTCTTCTTTTAAAAAGAGGAAGAAGGCATGTCTTACATGAAGAGGAGAAGCATGTTCATGAAAAAGGAGAAGGTAAAGGGGAGAAGACATATATGTGTAGAACATATATGAGTAGAAGACATAGTATTCTATAAATGTTATGAAAGCTAACCATGCAGGAGAAATAGCATCAATTGAGGGGGAGTATGAAAACTCCATGCACATCAATTGAGGGGGAGCATATGAACTCCATTCTATTGAAACCCCTAGGTTTCTCCAAAGGTATGAATTTACTTAAATTCTTTCAATACATTTATGGAATGGTTTGTCATCTTCAAAAAGGGGGAGAATGTTGACTCAAAGTCAATTAGGTCAATGTTGACTCATGTCTAAATTGACTAAACCCGTGTTTTGATGATGACTAACCATTCCACATATTGGTGTCTAATGTCTCTACTTGAGTGATGTCAGATTAGGTATAGACACACTCCAAATGCCCTAACTTGCGCATATCAAATTAGAGAAAAGACAAGTCAAAGTCATACAAGTGCATGTTTTTGTAATATGATGTATATCCATTAGAATCATGTTGTAAATCACTTGTAATGATTGTATGACTTGTAATTAAGCTTAGAAAAATATCAGGAACACTTAGATCAAATATTAGAGCACTTTAGATGCATCTTTGAAAATCAATTACAGGAACTTGGTCGGTCGAGTTTCCCCAGCCTGAAACTCGACCGATCAACCTTGGTCGATTTTCTGAAGATTGCATCGGTCGCGTTGTGCACTCACAGAACTCGACCGATTGGGTAGTAGGTTATTTCCAGTTGAAATGGTCGGTCGAGTTTCCTCAGAACAAACTCGACCGATCTTTTGAACATCGGTTTGCCTGCTACTTGATCGATCGAGTTACACCCATTTAAACTCGACCGATTGCACTGTACGGAAAAGTGCAGAAAAGTGTTTCTAGCCGTTGTGGAGTTGCAACAAGTGAAAATAGATCCGTTGCAAGCCATAAAATGGCTAGTTTTCATTCACAAGTGTTCTCAAAGGCTAAGAGGCATCCCCAGCTATAAATAGGACCCCTTGGGCTTCATTCCAAGGTTGAGCATTCATTGCAAACTCTTTGTGAGGTTCCTATTCCATAGCTGGGTGCTTCCTACAACCTCCTCTCTCTCTCTAAGCTTAATCACTTGCTACATCCATTAGAGTGAGTAGGAAATCTGTAAGAGAGCTAGTCCTATTTGTATATCTTGTGAGGCTCTCACTTCCTCAACTTCCCCATCTCTCTTTTGCAATCATGAAGATGAAGGTTCTCTCTCTTGTCCAAGAGAGGTGAAGAAGAACAAGGGAAGGAGTCCCTTGGTGAAGATCAAGGCAGAAGACTTGGAGCTAGAGTGGGTAAGCCCTTGGAGAAGGCAAAAGACTCAAGCTCAAGTAGGTAAGACCTTGGTGGAAGCATCTCCGAGTGAAGGTGAAGTCAAAGGCGGAAGATCCAAGAAGAGTGGGTAATTCCTACAAGGCCGAAGACTTGTGCGAGAGTGGGTAAGTCCTTGGAGAAGGCCAAAGACTCTTACAAAGTGGGTAAGTCCTTGGTAAGGTTGAAGACTCTTTGTATTGGAGAGGTAAGTCCTTTGTTGGTTATGTATTGTAAGTCTTATAAGTGAATATAAGAGTGCAATTGTTGGAAGTCGTAGAGGTTGACCTCTCTAGGCAAGTGGACTGACACACTTCTAGTTTTAAGTGTGGAACCACTCTAAATAGCTTGTCTAATTAGTGCATGTTCAATCTCTCTTATCCTTGCTATGCATGATTTAGTTGCACTCAAATTACCTATTTAGCAACCTTATCTTGTCATATATTTTGAAGGTTTAATGAGTTTTGTTTAAGTGTTTTCAGCTCTATTCACCCCCCCTCTAGAGCATCTAATCACCCATCTAGGATCCAACAAGTGGTATCAGAGCGGGTCTTCTCCAAGCATACTTCCACAAGTAGGAGAATATGGGTGGTTATGAAGATGGGCAACCTTCAAAGAAAGCAATAGAAGAAAACAAGAGAGAAAAAGGGATCACAAAGGCTCCATCAACAAACGAAAACACTAGTGGAAGATCTAGTGAATTTGAAGATGGAAGATGCCATTGCACCCTCTTGACAAGCGCAATTAAAGATTTAAATGAGATAAATCCAAGTGTTGAGATTCTAACCAATTATTATCTTAGTCAACTAAATGCTTCTAAATTTGCAAATTCTAGCTTGCTTGATAAGATTAAATTTTTAGAATCTCAACCTTCTATGACTACTTCATTTATAGAGCTTGCTACTACTATTGTCTCTCTCTATTGTTTCTTATGCTCTTACATGTCCTTATGAGAGTAAAGAGATTACTTTGCAAGAAATAGAATGTGTAGATAAAGTTTATCCTTCAAAGATTACTTGTCTTGTATATGAACTTGCTTCCTTGCATAGTAGTGTAATTGCTCTTGACCCTCATACTATCTTTTCTTATAGAGAGAAAGTTTTTGATGCTCTATCTTATGATAAAGATCTTATATGACTAAAGATGTTTTCTTAGAAATCTATCTTGTGCATGCTAGAGATAATATAAATCTATTGTGTTTTACCTTTACTTCTCTTATGCATGACAATCATAGTTTGAGATCTTCTTTGCAAAGATTCTTAGGTGATAAAAAGAATCTTAATCAAATCCTAGACCATACTACCAAACAAATGGGTAGAGATGGCATTGGACTTGACTGTAGTCAAGGGAACAACAAAGATAAAGGACCTCCAATATTCCATGGAGAATCCTCTAGTTCCAAGACTATGGGCACATGCAACTATTGCAATGAAATTGGTCATTATTCTACTTCTTGTCCTTTTAGGAAAGCACCCAAGAGCAATAGGACTTGGGTTGCTAAACTAACCCCTCCGGACCCAAAAACATGATTGGGGACCATTTCATCTTTCTTCTTGTAGGTACTTGCAAATGGATTGAATTGAGCTATTGAATTGCAAATTGACTTCTCAATCCACATGAAAGAAGAAAGGTGAGATGTGTAGAGGGTGACAACAACTAGAAAAAGAAATGGTAAGCGCGAAGGTAATGGTTTTATTGCTTGTAACCAATTCTAACTTCTTTTTGTCAAGTTAGTGTGCAGTATACATATGGTTTTTGAGTCAAAAGTGGCATTTTGTGATTCTCTTCACACTCTTGCTCAAAAACTGTTTCTAATGCTTCTATAGTGCATTACTAACTTGCTGAGACATGTTTGGATTTGGTTTGTATATTTAGCATGCCTTTAAATATGTTTTTATGAAATATATGTGCGTTTTGACAGCTGCTATGTCGGTCGAGTTTGCCCTATTGAAACTCGACCGATAGGCACCAATGGGTGTTACCAACAGTTGTCATCGGTCGAGTTGACAATGCACAGAACTCGACCGATAACACTGTGCACAGAATATAAATTTGGCTTATTGAGTGAGAATTTCCCTCTCAACTAGATATTCTCAACCAATAGCCTTATTCTTTGGCAATCTCATTTGGTACCTTTATATATGCATATTGCCATGTTCTAAATTGCCTATCTTGCTTACAACTCTATCTCTCCAATTGCTCTAAATTGATATATCTATATCTTGCAATTACTTGCTTTGAGTTGTTTTGCTGGTTTTGATGATGATCTATTTGGATCTCTTGGTTGTGTCTAAAATCGCTTCCGTTGTTCTCTAACTTGCTACATCTATCTAGGTGTATATCTTGTTTTGATACAACCTTAAGGTTCTTAGGGGTAATCATCTTATGGTAAGGATGCATATCTAGTGAGTTATATCCTTTCATGCTTCTAAAATTGCATATCTCTTTGTTTGGATATATCTCTACATCTACTCATAGCTTGCTTTATCTTGTGTATCTTTTGGTATCTCTTGCTATGATCTAGATCCTACTAGTAGTCCTAACTTGTGATATCATCTACTAGTAGTTCACATACATGTAGTTCTAACCCTGTCAATAATTGGCATCTTTGCTCATCTATATGATATACTTGTATCTTGTCTTATACATGCTCAAGATTGTTCCTAGAATTGCATATCTACTATCTTGAGTTGCTTGCATACCATTGTGATGCATGGTACATAGAGCTACGTTGTATGTAGAATTTGGAGTATTTGTGGTTTTTATGCAGATTTGCTCCTGTTTTAGTTTTTGCTGCAAGTATAGTTTTTTTCATGCAGAAACGACCTTCTGAGCAAGACTTTGCAATGAGCTCTGATGGTTTTTGGTCAAATTCTGTCATCTTGAGGGTCAAAATTGTGTTTGATTGTTTTTTTGCAGCACTTTATCTTGAATCTTGGGTTGTTCAAGTATATGCTTTAACTTGCTTTTCTTTCTATGCTTGGACAAGACCCTATATGTGCTCTTCTACTCTCCTTATATATTTGTGTTATCTCCTTTCTCTTTAACAAGTGATGTCTCTTATTTCTTCATAACCCCACTTTTTGAAATGACAAAGGGGGAGAAAGGTATGTCTTCTTTTAAAAAGAGGAAGAAGGCATGTCTTACATGAAGAGGAGAAGCATGTTCATGAAAAAGGAGAAGATAAAGGGGAGAAGACATATATGTATAGAACATATATGAGTAGAAGACATAGTAATCTATAAATGTTATGAAAGCTAACCATGCATGAGAAATAGCATCAATTGAGGGGGAGTATGAAAACTCCATGCGCATCAATTGAGGGGGAGCATATGAACTCCATTCTATTGAAACCCCTAGGTTTCTCCAAAGGTATGAATTTACTTAAATGCTTTCAATACATTTATGGAATGGTTTGTCATCTTCAAAAAGGGGGAGAATGTTGACTCAATGTCAATTAGGTCAATGTTGACTCACGTCTAAATTGACTAAACCCGTGTTTTGATGATGACTAACCATTCCACATATTGGTGTCTAATGTCTCTACTTGAGTGATTTCAGATTAGGTATAGACACACTCCAAATGCCCTAACTTGTGCATATCAAATTAGAGAAAAGACAAGTCAAAGTCATACAAGTGCACGTTTTTGTAATATGATGTATATCCATTACTTGTAATGATTGTATGACTTGTAATTAAGCTTAGAAAAATATCAGGAACACTTAGATCGAATATTAGAGCACTTTAGATGCATCTTTGAAAATCAATTACAGGCACTTGGTCGGTCGAGTTTCCCCAGCCTGAAACTCGACCGATCAACCTTGGTCGATTTTCTAAAGATTGCATTGGTCGAGTTGTGCACTCACAGAACTCGACCGATTGGGTAGTAGGCCATTTCCAGTTGAAATGGTCGGTCAAGTTTCCTCAGAACAAACTTGACCGATCATTTGAACATCGGTTTGCCTGCTACTTGATCGGTCGAGTTACACCCATTGAAACTCGACCGATTGCACTGTACGGAAAAGTGCAAAAAAGTGTTTCTAGCCATTTTGGAGTTGCAACAAGTGAAAATAGATCCGTTGCAAGCCATAAAATGGCTAGTTTTCGTTCACAAGTGTTACCAAAGTCTAATAGGCATTCCCAGCTATAAATAGGACCCCTTGGGCTTCATTCCAAGGTTGAGCATTCATTGCAAACTCTTTGTGAGGTTCCTATTCCATAGTTGGGTGCTTCCTACAACCTCCTCTCCCTCTCTAAGCTTAATCACTTGCTACATCCATTAGAGTGAGTAGGAAATCTATAAGAGAGCTAGTCGTATTTGTATATCTTGTGAGGCTCTCACTTCCACAACCTCCCCATCTCTCTTTTACAATCATGAAGATGAAGGTTGTCTCTCTTATCCAAGAGAGGTGAAGAAGAACTAGGGAAGGAGTCCCTTGGTGAAGATCAAGGTAGAAGACTTGGAGCTAGAGTGGGTAAGCCCTTGGAGAAGGCAAAAGACTCAAGCTCAAGTAGGTAAGACCTTGGTCGAAGCTTCTCCGAGTGAAGGTGAAGTCAAAAGCGGAAGATCCAAGAAGAGTGGGTAATTCCTACAAGGCCGAAGACTTGTGCAAGAGTGGGTAAGTCCTTGGAGAAGGCCAAAGACTCTTGCAAAGTGGGTAAGTCTTTGGTAAGGTTGAAGACTCTTTGTATTGGATAGGTAAGAGTTTTGTTGGTCATGTATTGTAAGTCTTATAAGTGAATATAAGAGTGCAATTGTTGGAAGTCCTAGAGGTTGACCTCTATAGGCAAGTGGACTGACACACTTCTAGTTTGAAGTGTGGAACCACTCTAAATAGCTTGTCTAATTGGTGCATGTTCAATCTCTCTTATCCTTGCTATGCATGATTTAGTTGCACTCAAATTACCTATTTAGCAACCTTATCTTGTCATATATTTTGAAGGTTTAATGAGTTTTTTTTAAGTGCTTTCAACTCTATTCACCCCCCCCTCTAGAGCATCTAATCACCCATCTAGGATCCAACAAGTGGTATCACAGCGGGTCTTCTCCAAGCATACTTCCACAAGTAGGAGAATATGGGTGATTATGAAGATGGGTAACCTTCAAAGAAAGCAATAGAAGGAAACAAGAGAGAAAAAGGGATCACAAAGGCTCCATCAACAAACGAAAGCACTAGTGGAAGATCTAGTGAATTTGAAGATGGAAGATGCCATTGCACCCTCTTGAAAAGCTCAATTAAAGATTTAATTGAGGTAAATCCAAGTGTTGAGATTCTAACCAATTATTATCTTAGTCAACTAAATGCTTCTAAATTTGCAAATTCTAGCTTGCTTGATAAGATTAAATTTTTAGAATCTCAACCTTCTATGACTACTTGATTTATAGAGCTTGCTACTACTATTGTTTCTCTCTCTATTGTTTCTTATGCTCTTACATGTGCTTATGAGAGTAAACAACTTACTTTAAAAGAAATAGAATGTGTAGATAAAGTTTATCCTTCAAAGATTACTTGTCTTGTATATGAACTTGCTTCCTTGCATAGTAGTGTAATTGCTCTTGACCCTCATACTATCTTTTCTTATAGAGAGAAAGTTTTTGATGCTCTATCTTGTGATAAAGATTCTTATATGACTAAAGATGTTTTCTTAGAAATCTATCTTGTGCATGCTAGAGATGATATAAATCTATTGTGTTTTACCTTTACTTCTCTTATGCATGACAATCATAGTTTGAGATCTTCTTTGCAAAGATTCTTAGGTGATAAAAAGAATCTTAATCAAATCCTAGACCATACTACCAAACAAATGGGTAGAGATGGCATTGGACTTGACTGTAGTCAAGGGAACAACAAAGATAAAGGACCTCCAATATTCCATGGAGAATCCTCTAGTTCCAAGACTATGGCCACATGCAACTATTGCGATGAAATTGGTCATTATTCTACTTGTTGTCCTTTTAGGAAAGCACCCAAGAGCAATAGGACTTGGGTTGCTAAACTAACCCCTCCAGACCCAAAAACATGATTGGGGACCATTTTATCTTTCTTCTTGTAGGTACTTGCAAATGGATTGAATTGAGCTATTGAATTGAAAATTGACTTCTCAATCCACATGAAAGAAGAAAGGTGAGATGTGTAGAGGGTGACAACAAGTGGAAAAAGAAATGGTAAGCGCAAAGGTAATGGTTTTATTGCTTGTAACCAATTCTAACTTGTTTTTGTCAAGTTAGTGTGCACTATACATATGGTTTTTGAGTCAAAAGTGGCATTTTGTGATTCTCTTCACACTCTTTCTCAAAAACTATTTCTAATGCTTCTATAGTGCATTACCAACTTGCTTAGACATGTTTGGATATGGTTTGTATATTTAGCATGCCTTTAAATATGTTTTTATGAAATATATGTGCGTTTTGACAGCTGCTCTGTCGGTCGAGTTTGCCCTATTGAAACTCGACCGATAGGCACCAATGGGTGTTGCCAAAATTTGTCATCGGTCGAGTTGACAATGCACATAACTCGACCGATAACACTGTGCACAAAATATAAATTTGGCTTATTGAGTGAGAATTTCCCTCTCAACTAGATTTTCTCAACCAATAGCCTTATTCTTTGGCACTCTCATTTGGTACCTTTATATATGCATATTGCCATGTTTTAAATTGCCTATCTTTCTTACAACTCTATCTCTCTAATTGCTCTAAATTGGTATATCTATATCTTGCAATTACTTGCTTTGAGTTGTTTTGCAGGTTTTGATGATGATCTATTTGGATCTCTTGGTTGTGTCTAAAATCACTTCCGTTGTGCTCTAACTTGCTACATCTATCTAGGTGTATATCTTGTTTTGATACAACCTTGAGGTTCTTAGGGGTAATCATCTTATAGGTAACTCCTACTTTCATCGGTCTTATCCCTACCTGACCCTTAGGATAGACTTAGGATTCTCCATCATAGTACATGTTCACTTAGAACCTTACCCAAGTCTTCATCATCTCCCTTTCTGTATTCATGGGCTGGCCTTCATCCTTTTATTGGAATCATGGCAACCTGTCTACCTTGGTTAAGCCCCATATCGATTACCTTCATGGTAACTCATTCATATGCAATTAGAGATGGATATCTATGGGTCTACAGGTTCATTCTCATACCATGTACTCTTCACTTAACTTCTCAAGATCCTATGAGACCTCTTAACAAAACTGATATACACCCTACCAAAGGGGTCCCTCTCCCAGGATGGGAGGAAAACTATCCCTTGACCACGAGGTCACAAAAGCTCCTAGGTCTAGGGTTTGCATCCACATGAGCCTACTTAACCCTAGCAAGCTATTAAGGTATAAGCAGATCACCCACGGAATCATGCTAGGTTATACTTGTCCTCTTTCCTCAATGCTAGATCAAGATCATATCTTCCTTTATCCTCAACCTAGCTGTGAGGGGTTCACCATACCTACCTTTAACTTAAAAGGGTTTTCCCTTTCCTTTATGCATGTGGAGCACCATACTCGAAACTATAGCAACTTAATCCTCATCATGAGTATTAGGTATACCACATTCCCTCTTAGGCCTAAGAACCCTAGGTTCACCAACTGCATATTTCTTAACCATGCACCAAGCTTGCAAAAAGCATGACATGTACTCCTATCATCCTTCCCTTGAACAACCCTTTAAGGTTGAGTCCACTTCAAGGACCATCAACAAGGTACAAGGCCTCAAAACTTGTTACTATACTTCTCTAGGGTTTATGGGACTCTTCTTGTCATCTATACGAAGGTATAAACAGACTCATCTTCTATCTAAGATTTGGGTGGCCAAAGTAATTCGGTCATCCAACCTCTCATGGGTCATATGGCATCCCAGACACATCCATCCAAACACCTGGTCTAACTCATCATGCCATATCTCTATATATCCTTCACTTAGGGTTAGGGTTAACGTCATCCTCGTAGCCATGTTTCTACTTATCATGGAGATCTCTATCTCCAAAACTAACTTATCCTCCAGACAAGAAGGTCTAGCCTTAGGTCTCTTCTGAGGTCACGATAACTTATGTCATACGACCTAAGCATGTATCTATCATTTAGTTGTGTTTAATCTATTAAGCTTATGTCCATGACATCTTATTTACATACTTTTCATTAATTTGATGGAGGATTCCTTAAACCTTATTAACCTTACCCATACCTCAAGAGGGTGAGGAAAAGAGAGAAAACCCTAATCCTTAGGGTCCTTCATAGAATTTTTGTGATGAGAAGGGATGAATAAGATGAGAAGTCCTAAAGGTATCTTATTTTGATTCATACCCTAAGACTTTGGACATGCGGTCACACGGGTCCGGGAGTCCTCGTATTCCGACTAGCGGTGCGGAGGAAAATCTTGCCAGCCCCCGGTCGTGATCCCTTTCTAGACACCTCCGTCTTTCAGATACTCCTCTAATAACTCCCTTGGGTTCTATGGAGTTTGTAAAATTTAATAATTATTAATGGTTACATGAGGAACCCAGGCTCTGATACCAAATGTTACGACCCCATCTTCCGATAACCCCCAATTAAGGGAGATCGCAAGGTTGAAGTCGCACCCATGAAATTCCGGATCAAAGGTTCGCATATAACCAATAACAATTATTAAATTCTAGCAGACTATACTGAAAATGGTAATAAAATTTTTCTTTATCATACCTTTGAAAAGTTGGAAGTACTAGACTTCTAACCACAAAAGAACTACTCTAACTAACTCCTCCTTGTTCTTTAGTTATTGAATTCACAATGTGTCACTTTACTGTTTTGTGCTTTGAAATATGTACCTAAAACATCGACAAACAAAACAACGGTCAGTCGGTATGTGGAGGATCCAATAATCAAGAAATTATGCTAACAATGTAATCAAGCAATTAATCTTTTTAACAATCAAGATTATGTTTTAAGCCATACATCTCAATCCATACATATTCCCAACTCTGTGAGTTCCTGCAGTGAACTTTCATTATACCTCTGTAAAGGTAGAGTCGCATGGCACTACTCCAGGTAGCCCAATATCTAACTCAATGTGACCTGATGGTCCTACCACAAGGGTAGCCATGTACTAAGTCAAACACAGACCTGATGACCTCTCCAATAGGCAGCCATGTACTAGGTCTTCTCATGACCTGATGGTCCTACCCATTAGATAGCCATGTACTAGGTCAGACCTGATGACCTCTCCAATAGGCAGCCATGTACTAGATCTCTTCAGACCTGATGGTCCTACCCATTAGATAGCCATGTACTAGGTCATATACAGAGGGAACCAGGATCTGAGCATGTAGGCATATACATTTTGTGATAATCATAGTCACTTTATAGTTGCATGAAATAAATAGACATTCAACAGTTATTTCAAGCAACCGATAAATCCTTCGGAAATCGCCGGGAAACTAAAGCGATTATTCATAAGCGTAACCACATACCTTTTAATTGCACTTTTTAAGATAGAAAGAGAAACCCAATCAACAAGCAAAACCTGAAATAAAAGGACGGTTTCCTTTTATTAATATTTATCCACTTCCATTATTCAAATTAGGATTCCAATTCCATAATTAGGGTTTTTCTTCTTCTTTCATCATTAACATTCTTAATTTATCAACCATCATGAAACTCCTACTTTCTCATTGAATTTCCTTTATTAGACAATTGATTTCCTTATTTCATGGAAACATGGTTTTTATCTTTCTTTATCTCAAATTAGGGTTTCCATACAAAATAACCTTCTTTTGAACATAATAATTCCAAGTTAAGCATTTTTGCAATTAAATAGCCAAATAAACTTCCATTAACATTATCAGGGTCAATCTTAACGATTTGACTTGTTAGATTACCAAAATACCCTTTCAACATCCAATTAGGGTTTCTTATCCAATTTTAATAAACTTTATTAGCCAAATAAAGTACTTTTGTAAAACCAGGCAGAATTAGGTTCTGGAATTATTTTTATTGCATTCCTTGCATTTTTCTATGCAACTTTCATATATTAAGTTTTCTCATCTGATGATCATAGCTATTACTACGAATTTTGCAAGAAAAAGGTATTTTTCTGATTATTTGTCACAGAGATGGAATTACCGGAAAAATGTCGATCATTCGATTGATAGTCCCGTGGTCCGCGCCTCGATCTGACGATCCTTGCACGTGCCTCCTTTCCACTTACGCACCTCACACTCGAGCCATTGGATTTCGCTGGTCCACGGTGGTCCCTGATCTAACCGTCTTCGCCTATCTTTGACCCCAGCGTTCGATCACGATCGAACGGTCGCGACTGACGTCGCTTGGCAACGTCGCGTCCTCTCCCGGGCCAACCGTTAGATCCCGATCTAACAGCCCCGGAGTTTCGTCCTCCTCGACCCTGCCCTTTCTAAACGCGGCGGAGCCGCGGCGGCGCTCTCGCCGGAGAAAACCAAATCGCGAGCCTGGGCGAGCAAGGGAGGGCAAGAACAGGTCGTTCGAGTTCGTGAGGTTCCCAGGGATCAAAGCATCCCCTTTTATAGACCATGGGAGGTCCCCTCTGGGATTCCCAAACTGAGCCACGATCACAGTCCGAGCCCAATTGGGCGTTTCTGAGATTCGCGGCAAAACCCTATCATACCAGGGTCGGAACTTGAGCTCTCTTGCTTCCGGATTTGATGGTTTAATTTCCAAGGATGCTCATGCATCGGATCGAACAGGAAATCTCGGGGAAGATTCCCCTAAGGTCGCGCTAAGTCCGAGTCTCTCTGGGACTCAGGACGATGATCGCTCATCGTTGGATTCAGATCCAACGATCCGGGTTAACTGCGTTCCAAACTAAATAGGAAAATGTTTCTTAATTTATCCAATAAAGCTTATATCCAAGGGAAACTTAGAAATTTGATAACCCCCAATTGGATTGACATTTCTTTCCCAAATTTTGAGGGAAACTCGGATATTGTATTACCCTCCACTCCTCCAAATTTGGTTTCATAATGATACTAATTCGATTCCTTTTCTTGTAATGCAAGTTATCATTATATTATTCACATTTTTCCATCTTTTCATTAATTCTTTCATTATTATTCCCTGATTTTGAGTTCTTTGATCTCCAAGGTATCCATTAACTCGAATTCTTATTTTTAGGGAAATATGCCATATCCTTTTCCTTATTTTAGGGGATTCTTTATGTATTCTTTGTTAATTTCAATTTGGGCTTCAAATAAAGCAAGGCCCATTAAGAAACATGCAACCAATCATCCATGAAATACATTTCAATCAATCATTGAATCCATACCAAACCACATCACATCAATCAAGCAAATTCATTTATCTTTAAATGATATTTACAAAAGTCATTACATAGTTTGGAAAATTGAGGTTATAACATCCTCCCCTCCTTATAGGAATTTTGTCCTCAAAATTCACAATCAAACAAACAAGTCAGGATATGCTTTTTCCATGTCCGTCTTCAGCTCCCATGTGGCCTCATCCTCTCCATGGTGTTTCCAAAGAACCTTTACCATCTCTATGTTCTTATTTCTGAGCTCTTTTACCTTAGTATCTATAATATGTATAGGTAACTCAGGATAAGATAGCTTTCCTTGAAGCTCAATAGGTTCAATGCTCAACACATGGCTTGGATCTTGCACATATCTCTTCAGATTGGACACGTGAAAAACATCACACATAACTCTATCCTGAGGGGTAGGGTCAAAACCTAACCATCTCCACCCATCCATCTCTAATGGACCCATGTATCGGGGACTCAGCTCTCTTAATTATAACTTAGAGGGGTCGGATTTTCATGTCACACTTTCTCCCACAGTAACTTGTATGCCAGTCTACTTTGCATCTGCTTACGACTCTTATCATCTCTAGGCTCCTTTCAGCCCTTGCACAATCAAAGTGACTTCATCTACACGCACTGTGGTCCTTTTCTAACCATCATGTGGTACTTTCACCAACATCACCTTACTGAAGTGGTGACCGACACAACCTCCCTTACAGAGCTTCATATAAAACCCGATACTGACTATGGTGGTCATTGTCACATCTTTCATAGGTCAAGAACTGTCTTTAGATATCACCCTGAACGAGCACACATGCCCTCATCAGACCCTTTAGTCTGGATCATACTAACCATGGTTAGGGGTGATAAACTATACTACATAGAGTTCTCAATGTACCTACTTCCACTTTATGGAAGTGAACCTTTAGGTCAAACTCAAGAACCTTCAAACTCACTTCATGGTGTAGTTGAACCATCTCTCTCATGGGTAGTTCAACAAAACTCTTTCTTTCTCATGTCCTCTAGGTAAGGCGACCTACCATAACCCATATTGCATTTCAACCTTTCCTTGGTCCAAGGGAGACCCATCACCACATCCATAGTATTGATCTCCCATTCCCTCTCAAGGACTCTTTTGTCCTCTATATCGATACACTGGGTTACTGGGGTTCGTCCTTTACCTCCTGGCTTGCATGGCCATAAACCACATGCAACCTCATCTAAAGCATCCAAAGTGCTATCTCCATTTCCATGGTGTATCATGATTTCCTGTATGTCATGATTCTTCAAGATCGATTCCTCTGAAACCCTAAACCACTCTAGTCAGGGTTTCATCACCTTCTTTTCCAAAGAAGTGCATCTGAGGTTCTACCACCATCCTTTCATTACATCAAGGACTAGATTGGCTAACCAACCAACCCGTATCTTATTATATTTGAGTGTTATCTAAACACCACTCCTTTTCGAACATAGGGTTAGCCAAACAAGTCAGATGTATCTCAACCAGCGCATCCATTACCACTTCACATCCTTAGCTATTAGGTAACGTTGAAGACACATACTTCCATGTATTTCACTTATTATCTCCCCTTAAACTCACTATCTATCTTCATTAAGAACACTCTCTGATTTCATCATCGTGGTGATTAAACTCAACCTAGTATAACTTGTAAGTTCCACTTAGCTCAGGATAAACACATCCTCATAAGGTGACTATCTTCCATGTATCATTCTTTTTACCAGGTTAGGTTATCTTCTCTATCCCCATTTCTCGTGGCAACGTTCCAATCTACATCATCTCTTATCCTTAGTGTATGCCATGCGTAATGTACTATCTCTCACTCCCATAACAAGAGGAAATAAGCATTTGGCTGCAGTCCAAATACAGAGTTCTTCCTGTTCCAAGAGTAGAGATGGTACATCCCACCTTGCCAATACACCTTTTAAATTTAAGTTGAAATGTGCCACATGTGTCTCTATATCACAGACATCATGATAACCAATTAATCTTGAACCCACTGAGGTTTATATCCTTAGTCAACTCCTCGAGGTTCATAGGGTACCGACTCTTTTGGGGTCATCCCTCTTCCCTCATGCATCAAGAGAGTGCCCTACTCATCTGCCTTTGGGTCCCATGGGTTCATGAAGGTGATCAATCTCCTAACCCATGGCCCTCAGACAATGATAGTTGTTACCTTTCGACCCTATGGTCATGTGCAACTGGGGAATTAGGTAACTCCTACTTTCATCGGTCTTATCCCTACCTGACCCTTAGGATAGACTTAGGATTCTCCATCATAGTACATGTTCACTTAGAACCTTACCCAAGTCTTCATCATCTCCCTTTCTGTATTCATGGGCTGGCCTTCATCCTTTTATTGGAATCATGGCAACCTGTCTACCTTGGTTAAGCCCCATACCGATTACCTTCATGGTAACTCATTCATATGCAATTAGAGATGGATATCTATGGGTCTACAGGTTCATTCTCATACCATGTACTCTTCACTTAACTTCTCAAGATCCTATGAGACCTCTTAAAAAAACTGATATACACCCTACCAAAGGGGTCCCTCTCCCAGGATGGGAGGAAAACTATCCCTTGACCATGAGGTCACAAAAGCTCCTAGGTCTAGGGTTTACATCCACATGAGCCTACTTAACCCTAGCAAGCTATTAAGGTATAAGCAGATCAACCACTGAATCATGCTAGGTTATACTTGTCCTCTTTCCTCAATGCTAGATCAAGATCATATCTTCCTTTATCCTCAACCTAGCTGTGAGGGGTTCACCATACCTACCTTTAACTTAAAAGGGTTTTCCCTTTCCTTTATGCATGTGGAGCACCATACTCGAAACTATAGCAACTTAATCCTCATCATGAGTATTAGGTATACCACATTCCCTCTTAGGCCTAAGAACCCTAGGTTCACCAACTGCATATTTCTTAACCATGCACCAAGCTTGCAAAAAGCATGACATGTACTCCTATCATCCTTCCCTTGAACAACCCTTTAAGGTTGAGTCCTCTTCAAGGACCATCAACAAGGTACAAGGCCTCAAAACTTGTTACTATACTTCTCTAGGGTTTATGGGACTCTTCTTGTCATCTATACGAAGGTATAAACAGACTCATCTTCTATCTAAGATTTGGGTGGCCAAAGGTACTCGGTCATCCAACCTCTCATGGCTCATATGGCATCCCAGACACATCCATCCAAACACCTGGTCTAACTCATCATGCCATATCTCTATATATCCTTCACTTAGGGTTAGGGTTAACGTCATCCTCGTAGCCATGTTTCTACTTATCATGGAGATCTCTATCTCCAAAACTAACTTATCCTCCAGACAAGAAGGTCTAGCCTTAGGTCTCTTCTGAGGTCACGATAACTTATGTCATACGACCTAAGCATGTATCTATCATTTAGTTGCGCTTAATCTATTAAGCTTATGTCCATGACATCTTATTTACATACTTTTCATTAATTTGATGGAGGATTCCTTAAACCTTATTAACCTTACCCATACCTCAAGAGGGTGAGGAAAAGAGAGAAAACCCTAATCCTTAGGGTCCTTAATAGAATTTTTGTGATGAGAAGGGATGAATAAGATGAGAAGTCCTAAAGGTATCTTATTTCGATTCATACCCTAAGACTTTGGCCAGACGGTCACACGGGTCTGGGAGTCCTCATATTCTGACTAGCGGTGCGGAGGAAAATCTTGCCAGCCCCCGGTCGTGATCCCTTTCTAGACACCTCCGTCTTTCAGATACTCCTCTAATAACTCCCTTGGGTTCTATGGAGTTTGTAAAATTTAATAATTATTAATGGTTACATGAGGAACCCAGGCTCTGATACCAAATGTTACGACCCCATCTTCCGATAACCCCCAATTAAGGGAGATCGCAAGGTTGAAGCCACACCCATGAAATTCCGGATCAAAGGTTCGACATATAACCAATAACAATTATTAAATTCTAGCAGACTATACTGAAAATGGTAATAAAATTTTTATTTATCATACCTTTGAAAAGTTGGAAGTACTATACTTCTAACCACAAAAGAACTACTCTAACTAACTCCTCCTTGTTCTTTAGTTCTTGAATTCACAATGTGTCACTTTACTGTTTTGTGCTTTGAAATATGTACCTAAAACTCCGACAAACAAAACAACGGTCAGTCGGTATGTGGAGGATCCAATAATCAAGAAATTATGCTAACAATGTAATCAAGCAATTAATATTTTTAACAATCAAGATTATGTTTTAAGCCATACATCTCAATCCATACATATTCCTAACTCTGTGAGTTCCTGCAGTGAACTTTCATTATACCTCTGTAAAGGTAGAGTCGCATGGCACTACTCCAGGTAGCCCAATATCTAACTCAATGTGACCTGATGGTCCTACCACAAGGGTAGCCATGTACTAAGTCAAACACAGACCTGATGACCTCTCCAATAGGCAGCCATGTACTAGGTCTTCTCATGACCTGATGGTCCTACCCATTAGATAGCCATGTACTAGGTCAGACCTGATGACCTCTCCAATAGGCAGCCATGTACTAGATCTCTTCAGACCTGATGGTCCTACCCATTAGATAGCCATGTACTAGGTCATACACAGAGGGAACCAGGATCTGAGCATGTAGGCATATACATTTTGTGATAATCATAGTCACTTTATAGTTGCATGAAATAATTAGACATTCAACAGTTATTTCAAGCAACCGATAAATCCTTCGGAAATCGCCGGGAAACTAAAGCGATTATTCATAAGCGTAACCACATACCTTTTAATTGCCCTTTTTAAGATAGAAAGAGAAACCCAATCAACAAGCAAAACCTGAAATAAAAGGACAGTTTCCTTTTATTAATATTTATCCACTTCCATTATTCAAATTAGGATTCCAATTCCATAATTAGGGTTTTTCTTCTTCTTTCATCATTAACATTCTTAATTTATCAATCATCATGAAACTCCTACTTTCTCATTGAATTTCCTTTATTAGACAATTGATTTCCTTATTTCATGGAAACATGGTTTTTATCTTTCTTTATCTCAAATTAGGGTTTCCATACAAAATAACCTTCTTTTGAACATAATAATTCCAAGTTAAGCATTTTTGCAATTAAATAGCCAAATAAACTGCCATTAACATTATCAGGGTCAATCTTAACGATTTGACTTGCTAGATTACCAAAATACCCTTTCAACATCCAATTAGGGTTTCTTATCCAATTTTAATAAACTTTATTAGCCAAATAAAGTACTTTTCTAAAACCAGGCGGAATTAGGTTCTGGAATTATTTTTATTGCATTCCTTGCATTTTTCTATGCAACTTTCATATATTAAGTTTTCTCATCTGATGATCATAGCTATTACTACGAATTTTGCAAGAAAAATGTATTTTTCTGATTATTTGTCACAGAGATGGAATTACCGGAAAAATGTCGATCGTTCGATTGATAGTCCCGTGGTCCGCGCCTCGATCTGACGATCCTTGCGCGCACCTCCTTTCCACTTACGCGCCTCACACTCGAGCCGTTGGATTTCGCTGGTCCACGGTGGTCCCTCATCTAACCGTCTCCGCCTATCTTTGACCCCATCGTTCGATCACGATCGAACGGTCGCGACTGACGTCGCTTGGCAACGTCGCGTCCTCTCCCGGGCCGACCGTTAGATCCCGATCTAACAGCCCCGGAGTTTCGTCCTCCTCGACCCTGCCCTTTCTAAACGCGGCGGAGCCGCGGCGGCGCTCTCGCCGGAGAAAACCAAATCGCGAGCCTGGGCGAGCAAGGGAGGGCAAGAACAGGTCGTTCGAGTTTGCGAGGTTCCCAGGGATCAAAGCATCCCCTTTTATAGACCATGGGAGGTCCCCTCTGGGATTCCCAAACCGATCCACGATCATAGTCCGAGCCCAATTGGGCGTTTCTGAGATTCGCGAAGAAACCCTATCATACCAGGGTCGGAACTCGAGCTCTCTTGCTTCCGGATTTGATGGTTTAATTTCCAAGGATGCTCATGCATCGGATCGAACAGGAAATCTCGGGGAAGATTCCCCTAAGGTCGCGCTACAGTCCGAGTCTCTCTGGGACTCAGGATGATGATCGCTCATCGTTGGATTCAGATCCAACGATCCGGGTTAACTGCGTTCCAAACTAAATAGGAAAATGTTTCTTAATTTATCCAATAAAGCTTATATCCAAGGGAAACTTAGAAATTTAATAACTCCCAATTGGATTGACATTTCTTTCCCAAATTTTGAGGGAAACTCGGATATTGTATTACCCTCCACTCCTCCAAATTTGGTTTCATAATGATACTAATTAGATTCATTTTCTTGTAATGCAAGTTATCATTATATTATTCACATTTTTCCATCTTTTCATTAATTCTTTCATTATTATTCCCTGATTTTGAGTTCTTTGATCTCCAAGGTATCCATTAACTCGAATTCTTATTTTTAGGGAAATATGCCATATCTTTTTCCTTATTTTAGGGGATTCTATATGTATTCTTTGTTAATTTCAATTTGGGCTTCAAATAAAGCAAGGCCCATTAAGAAACATGCAACCAATCATCCATGAAATACATTTCAATCAATCATGGAATCCATACCAAACCACATCACATCAATCAAGAAAATTCATTTATCTTTAAATGATATTTACAAAAGTCATTACATAGTTTGGAAAATTGAGGTTATAACAGTTATATCCTTTCATGCTTCTAGAATTGCATATCTCTTTGTTTGGATATATCTCTACATCTACTCATAGCTTGATTTATCTTGTGTATCTTTTGGTATCTCTTGCTATGATCTATATCCTACTAGTAGTCCTAACTTGTGATATCATCTACTAGTAGTTCACATAAATGTAGTTCTAACCCTGTCAATAATTGGCATCTTTGCTCATCTATATGTTATGCTTGTATCTTGTCTTATACATGCTCAAGATTGTTCCTTGAATTGCATATCTACTATCTTGAGTTTCTTGCATAACATTGTGATGCAGGGCACATAGAGCTACGTTGTATGTAGAATTTGGAGTATTTGTGGTTTTTATGCAGATTTGCTCCAGTTTCAGTTTTTGTTGCAAGTATAGTGTTTTTCATGCACAAACGACCTTCTGAGCAAGACTCATGGCTTTGCCATGAGATCTGATGGTTTTTAGTCAAATTCTGTCATCTTGAGGGTCAAAATTGTGTTTGATTGTTTTTCTGCAGCACTTTATCTTGCATCTTGGGTTGTTCAAGTATATGCTTTAACTTGCTTTTCTTTCTATGCTTGGACAAGACCCTATCTGTGCTCTTCTACTCTCCTTATATATTTGTGTTATCCCCTTTCTCTTTAACAAGTGATGTTTCTTATTTCTTCATAACCCCACTTTTTGAAATGACAAAGGGGGAGAAAGATATGTCTTCTTTTAAAAGGAGGAAGAAGGCATGTCTTACATGAATAGGAGAAGCATGTTCATGAAAAAGGAGAAGGTAAAGGGGAGAAGACATATATGTGTAGAACATATATGAGTAGAAGACATAGTATTCTATAAATGTTATGAAAGCTAACCATGCAGGAGAAATAGCATCAATTGAGGGGGAGTATGAAAACTTCATGCGCATCAATTGAGGGGGAGCGTATGAACTCCATTTTATTGAAACCCCTAGGTTTCTCCAAAGGTATGAATTTACTTAAATGCTTTCAATACATTTATGGAATGGTTTGTCATCTTCAAAAAGGGGGAGAATGTTGACTCAAGGTCAATTAGGTCAATGTTGACTCACGTCTAAATTGACTGAACCCGTGTTTTGATGATGACTAACCATTCCACATATTGGTGTCTAATGTCTCTACTTAAGTGATTTCAGATTAGGTATAGACACACTCCAAATGCCCTAACTTGCGCATATCAAATTGGAGAAAAGACAAGTCAAAGTCATACAAGTGCACGTTTTTGTAATCTGATGTATATCCATTAGAATCATGTTGTAAATCACTTGTAATGATTGTATGACTTGTAATTAAACTTAGAAAAATATCAGGAACACTTAGATCGAATATTAGAGCACTTTAGATGCATCTTTGAAAATCAATTACAGGCACTTGGTCGGTCGAGTTTCCCCAGCCTGAAACTCGACCGATCAACCTTGGTCGGTTTTCTGAAGATTGCATCGGTCGAGTTGTGCACTCACAGAACTCGACCGATTGGGTAGTAGGCCATTTCCAGTTGAAATGGTCGGTCGAGTTTCCTCAGAACAAACTCGACCGATCATTTGAACATCGGTTTTCGTGCTACTTGATTGGTCGAGTTACACCCATTGAAACTCGACCGATTGCACTGTACGGAAAAGTGCAAAAAAGTGTTTCTAGCCGTTGTGGAGTTGCAACAAGTGATAATAGATCCGTTGCAAGCCATAAAACGGCTAGTTTTCATTCACAAGTGTTCCCAAAGGCTAAGAGGCATCCCCAGCTATAAATAGGACCCCTTGGGCTTCATTCAAAGGTTGAGCATTCATTACAAACTCTTTGTGAGGTTCCTATTCCATAGTTGGGTGCTTCCTACATCCTCCTCTCTCTCTCTAAGATTAATCACTTGCTACATCCATTAGAGTGAGTAGTAAATCTGTAAGAGATCTAGTCCTATTTGTTTATCTTGTGAGGCTCTCACTTCCACAACCTCCCCATCTCTCTTTTGCAATCATGAAGATGAAGGTTCTCTCTCTTGTCCAAGAGAGGTGAAGATGAACAAGGGAAGGAGTCCCTTGGTGAAGATCAAGGAAGAAGACTTGGAGCTAGAGTGAGTAAGCCCTTCGAGAAGGCAAAAAACTCAAGCTCAAGTAGGTAAGACCTTGGTGGAAGCTTATCCGAGTGAAGGTGAAGTCAAAGGCGGAAGATCCAAGAAGAGTGGGTAATTTCTACAAGGCCGAAGACTTGTGCAAGAGTGGGTAAGTCCTTGGAGAAGGCCGAAGACTCATTTTATTGGATAGGTAAGTCCTTTGTTGGTCATGTATTGTAAGTCTTATAAGTGAATATAAGTGTGCAATTGTTGGAAGTCCTAGAGGTTGACCTCTCTAGGCAAGTGGACTGACACACTTCTAGTTTGAAGTGTGGAACCACTCTAAATAGCTTGTCTAATTGGTGCATGTTCAATCTCTCTTATCCTTGCTATGCATGATTTAGTTGCACTCAAATTACCTTTTTAGAAACCATATCTTGTCATATATTTTGAAGGTTTAATGAGTTTTGTTTAAGTGCTTTCAACTCTATTCACCCCCCCTCTAGAGCATCTAATCACCCATCTAGGATCCAACAAGTGGTATCAGAGTGGGTCTTCTCCAAGCATACTTCCACAAGTAGGAGAATAAGGGTGATTATGAAGATGGGCAACCTTCAAAGAAAGCAATAGAAGGAAACAAGAGAGAAAAAGGGATCACAAAGGCTCCATCAACAAACGAAAGCACTAGTGAAAGATCTAGTGAATTTAAAGATGGAAGATTCCATTGCCCCCTTTTGACAAGCTCAATTAAAGATTTAAATGAGGTAAATCCAAGTGTTGAGATTCTAACCAATTATTATCTTAGTCAACTAAATGCTTCTAAATTTACAAATTCTAGCTTGCTTGATAAGATTAAATTTTTAGAATCTCAACCTTCTATGACTACTTCATTTATAGAGCTTGCTACTACTATTTTTTCTCTCTCTATTGTTTCTTATGCTCTTACATGTGCTTATGAGAGTAAAGAGCTTACTTTGCAAGAAATAGAATGTGTAGATAAAGTTTATCCTTCAAAGATTACTTGTCTTGTATATGAACTTGCTTCCTTGCATAGTAGTGTAATTGCTCTTGACCCTCATACTATCTTTTCTTATAGAGAGAAAGTTTTTTATGCTCTATCTTGTGATAAAGATTCTTATATGACTAAAAATGTTTTCTTAGAAATCTATCTTGTGCATTCTAGAGATGATATAAATCTATTGTGTTTTACCTTTACTTCTCTTATGCATGACAATCATAGTTTGAGATCTTCTTTGCAAAGATTCTTAGGTGATAAAAAGAATCTTAATCAAATCCTAGACCATACTACCAAAGAAATGGGTAGAGATGGCATTGGACATGACTGTAGTCAAGGGAACAACAAAGATAAAGGACCTCCAATATTCCATGGAGAATCCTCTAGTTCCAAGACTATGGGCACATGCAACTATTGCAATGAAATTGGTCATTATTCTACTTGTTGTCCTTTTAGGAAAGCACCCAAGAGCAATAGGACTTGGGTTGCTAAACTAACCCCTCCGGACCCAAAAACATGATTGGGGACCATTTCATCTTTCTTCTTGTAGGTACTTGCAAATGGATTGAATTGAGCTATTGAATTGCAAATTGACTTCTCAATCCACATGAAACAAGAAAGGTGAGATGTGTAGAGGGTGACAACAAGTGGAAAAAGAAATGGTAAGCGCAAAGGTAATGGTTTTATTGCTTGTAATGAATTCTAACTTGTTTTTGTCAAGTTAGTGTGCACTATACATATGGTTTTTGAGTCAAAAGTGGGATTTTGTGATTCTCTTCACACTCTTTCTCAAAAACTATTTCTAATGCTTCTATAGTGCATTACTAACTTGCTTAGACATGTTTGGATATGGTTTGTATATTTAGCATGCCTTTAAATATGTTTTTATGAAATATATGTTCGTTTTGACAGCTGCTCTGTCGGTCGAGTTTTCCCTATTTAAACTCGACCGATTGGCACCAATGGGCATTGCCAACAGTTGTCATCGGTCGAGTTGACAATGCACAGAACTCGACCGATAACACTATGCACATAATAAAAATTTGGCTTATTGAGTGAGAATTTCCCTCTCAACTAGATTTTCTCAACCAATAGCCTTATTCTTTGGCACTCTCATTTGGTACCTTTATATATGCATATTTCCATGTTATAAATTGCCATCTTTCTTACAACTCTATCTCTCTAATTGCTCTAAATTGGTATATCTATATCTTGCTATTACTTGCTTTGAGTTGTTTGCAGGTTTTGATGATGATCTATTTGGATCTCTTGGTTGTGTCTAAAATTGCATCCCTTGTGCTCTAACTTGCTACATCTATCTAGATGTATATCTTGTTTTGATACAACCTTGAGGTTCTTAGGGGTAATCATCTTATGGTAAGGATGCATATCTAGTGAGTTATATCCTTTCATGCTTCTAAAATAGCATATCTCTTTGTTTGGATATATCTCTACATCTACTCATAGCTTGCTTTATCTTGTGTATCTTTTGGTATCTCTTGCTATGATCTAGATCCTACTAGTAGTCCTAACTTGTGATATCATCTACTAGTAGTTCACATACATGTAGTTCTAACCTTGTCAATAATTGGCATCTTTGCTCATCTATATGCTATGCTTGTATCTTGTCTTATACATGGTCAAGATTGTTCCTTGAATTTCATATCTACTATCTTGAGTTGCTTGCATAACATTGTGATGCAGGGCACATAGAGCTATGTTGTATGTAGAATTTGGAGTATTTGTGGTTTTTATGCAGATTTGCTCCAATTTCAGTTTTTGGTGCAAGTATAGTGTTTTTCATGCACAAAAGACCTTCTGAGCAAGACTCATGGCTATGCCATGAGCTCTGATGGTTTTTGGTCAAATTCCGTCATCTTGAGGGTCAAAATTGTGTTTGATTGTTTTTCTGCAGCACTTTATCTTGAATCTTGGGTTGTTCAAGTATATGCTTTAACTTGCTTTTCTTTCTATGCTTGGACAAGACCCTATCTGTGCTCTTCTACTCTCCTTATATATTTGTGTTATCTCCTTTCTCTTTAACAAGTGATGTTTCTTATTTCTTCATAACCCCACTTTTTGAAATGACAAAGGGGGAGAAAGGTATGTCTTCTTTTAAAACGAGGAGGAAGGCATGTCTTACATGAAGAGGAGAAGCATGTTCATGAAAAAGGAGAAGGTAAAGGGGAGAAGACATATATGTGTAGAACATATATGAGTAGAAGACATAGTATTCTATAAATGTTATGAAAGCTAACCATACAGGAGAAATAACATCAATTGAGGGGGAGTATGAAAACTCCATGCGCATCAATTGAGGGGGAGCATATGAACTCCATTCTATTGAAACCCCTAGGTTTCTCCAAAGGTATGAATTTACTTAAATGCTTTCAATATATTTATAGAATGGTTTGTCATCTTCAAAAAGGGGGAGAATGTTGACTCAAGGTCAATTAGGTCAAATTGACTAAACCCGTGTTTTGATGATGACCAACCATTCCACATATTGGTGTCTAATGTCTCTACTTGAGTGATTTCAGATTAGGTATAGACACACTCCAAATGCCCTAACTTGCGCATATCAAATTGGAGAAAAGACAAGTCAAAGTCATACAAGTGCACGTTTTTTTAATATGATGTATATCCATTAGAATCATGTTGTAAATCACTTGTAATGATTGTATGACTTGTAATTAAGCTTAGAAAAATATCAGGAACACTTAGATCGAATATTAGAGCACTTTAGATGCATCTTTGAAAATCAATTACAGGCACTTGGTCGGTCGAGTTTTCCTAGCCTGAAACTCGACCGATCAACCTTGGTCGATTTTCTGAAGATTCCATCGGTCGAGTTGTGCACTCACAGAACTCGACCGATTGGGTAGTAGGCCATTTCCAGTTGAAATGGTCGGTCGAGTTTCCTCAGAACAAACTCGACCAATCATTTGGACATCGGTTTTCCTACTACTTGATCGGTCGAGTTACACCCATTGAAACTCGACCGATTGCACTGTACGGAAAAGTGCAAAAAAGTGTTTCTAGCCGTTGTGGAGTTGCAACAAGTGATAATAGATCTGTTGCAAGCCATAAAATGGCTAGTTTTCATTAACAAATGTTCCCAAAGGCTAAGAGGCATCCCCAGCTATAAATAGGACCCCTTGGGCTTCATTCCAAGGTTGAGCATTCATTACAAACTCTTTGTGAGGTTCCTATTCCATAGCTGGGTGCTTCCTACAGCCTCCTCTCTCTCTCTAAGCTTAATCACTTGCTACATCCCTTAGAGTGAGTAGGAAATCTATAAGAGAGCTAGTCCTATTTGTATATCTTGTGAGGCTCTCACTTCCACAACCTCCCCATCTCTCTTTTGCAATCATGAAGATGAAGGTTTTCTCTCTTGTCCAAGAGAGGTGAAGAAGAACAAGGGAAGGAGTCCCTTGGTGAAGATCAAGGCAGAAGACTTGGAGCTAGAGTGAGTAAGCCCTTGGAGAAGGCAAAAGACTCAAGCTTAAGTAGGTAAGACATTGGTGGAAGCTTCTCCGAGTGAAGGTGGAGTCAAAGGCGGAAGATCCAAGAAGAGTGGGTAATTCCTACAAGGCCGAAGACTTATGCAAGAGTGGGTAAGTCCTTGGAGAAGGCCGAAGACTCTTGCAAAGTGGGTAAGTCCTTGGTAAGGTTGAAGACTCTTTTTATTGGATAGGTAATTCCTTTGTTGGTCATGTATTGTAAGTCTTATAAGTGAATATAAGTGTGTAATTGTTGGAAGTCCTAGAGGTTGACCTCTCTAGGCAAGTGGACTGACACACTTCTAGTTTGAAGTGTGGAACCACTCTAAATAGCTTGTCTAATTGGTGCCTGTTCAATCTCTCTTATCCTTGCTATGCATGATTTAGTTGCACTCAAATTACCTATTTAGCAACCATATCTTGTCATATATTTTGAAGGTTTAATGAGTTTTGTTTAACTGCTTTCAACTCTATTCACCCCCCCCCTCTAGAGCATCTAATCACCCATATAGGATCCAACAAGTGGTATCAGAACGGGTCTTCTCCAAGCATACTTCCACAAGTAGGAGAATATGGGTGATTATGAAGATGGGAAACCTTCAAAGAAAGCAATAGAAGAAAACAACAGAGAACAAGGGATCACAAAGGCTCCATCAACAAACGAAAGCACTAGTGGAAGATCTAGTGAATTTGAAGATGGAAGATGTCATTGCACCCTCTTGACAAGCTCAATTAAAGATTTAAATGAGGTAAATCCAAGTGTTGAGATTCTAACCAATTATTATCTTAGTCAACTAAATGCTTCTAAATTTGCAAATTCTAGTTTGCTTGATAAGATTAAATTTTTAGAATCTCAACCTTCTATGACTACTTCATTTATAGAGCTTGCTACTACTATTGTTTCTCTCTCTATTGTTTCTTATGCTCTTACATGTGCTTATGAGAGTAAAGAGCTTACTTTGCAAGAAATAGAATGTGTAGATAAAGTTTATCCTTAAAAGATTACTTGTCTTGTATATGAACTTTCTTCCTTGCATAGTAGTGTAATTGCTCTTGACCCTCATACTATCTTTTCTTATAGAGAGAAAGTTTTTGATGCTCTATCTTGTGATAAAGATTCTTATATGACTAAAGATGTTTTCTTAGAAATCTATCTTGTGCATGCTAGAGATGATATAAATCTATTGTGTTTTACCTTTACTTATCTTATGCATGACAATCATAGTTTGAGATCTTCTTTGCAAAGATTCTTAGGTGATAAAAAGAATCTTAATCAAATCTTACACCATACTACCAAACAAATGGTAGAGATGGCATTGGACTTGACTGTAGTCAAGGGAACAACAAAGATAAAGGACCTCCAATATTCCATGGAGAATCCTCTAGTTCCAAGACTATGGGCACATGCAACTATTGCAATGAAATTAGTCATTATTCTACTTGTTGTTCTTTTAGGAAAGCACCCAAGAGCAATAGGACTTGGGTTGCTAAACTAACCCCTCTGACCCAAAAACATGATTGGGGACCATTTCATCTTTCTTCTTGTAGGTACTTGCAAATGGATTGAATTGAGCTATTGAATTGCAAATTGACTTCTCAATCCACATGAAAGAAGAAAGGTGAGATGTGTAGAGGGTGACAACAAGTGGAAAAAGAAATGGTAAGCGCAAAGGTAATGGTTTTATTGCTTGTAACCAATTCTAACTTGTTTTTGTCAAGTTAGTGTGCACTATACATATGGTTTTTGAGTCAAAAGTGGCATTTTGTGATTCTCTTCACACTCTTGCTCAAAAATTGTTTCTAATGCTTCTATAGTGCATTACTAACTTGCTTAGACATGTTTGGATATGGTTTGTATATTTAGCATGCCTTTAAATATATTTCTATGAAATATATGTGCGTTTTGACAGCTGCTCTCTCGGTCGAGTTTGCCCTATTGAAACTCGACCGATAGGCACCAATGGGTGTTGCCAACAGTTGTCATCGGTCGAGTTAACAATGTACAGAACTCGACCGATAACACTGTGCACAGAATATAAATTTGGCTTATTGAGTGAGAATTTCCCTCTCAACTAGATTTTCTCAACCAATAGCCTTATTCTTTGGCACTCTAATTTGATACATTTATATATGCATATTGCCATGTTCTAAATTGCCTATTTTTCTTACAACTCTATCTCTCTAATTTCTCTAAATTGGTATATCAATATCTTGCAATTACTTGCTTTGAGTTGTTTTGCAGGTTTTGATGATGATCTATTTGGATCTCTTGGTTGTGTCTAAAATGGCTTCCGTTGTGCTCTAACTTGCTACATCTATCTAGGTATATAACTTGTTTTGATACAACCTTGAGGTTCTTAAGGGTAATCATCTTATGGTAAGGATGCATATCTAGTGAGTTATATCCTTTCTTGCTTCTAAAATTGCATATCTCTTTGTTTGGATATATCTCTACATCTACTCATAGCTTGCTTTATCTTGTGTATCTTTTGGTATCTCTTGCTATGATCTAGATCCTACTAGTAGTCCTAACTTGTGATATCATCTACTAGTAGTTCACATACATGTAGTTCTAACCCTGCCAATAATTGGCATCTTTGCTCATCTATATGCTATGCTTGTATCTTGTCTTATACATGCTCAAGATTGTTCCTTGAATTGAATATCTAGTATCTTGAGTTGCTTGCATAACATTGCGATGCAGGGCACATAGAGCTACGTTGTATGTAGAATTTGGAGTATTTGTGGTTTTTATGCAGATTTGCTCCAGTTTCAGTTTTTGTTGCAAGTATAGTGTTTTTCATGCACAAACGACCTTCTGAGCAAGACTCATGGCTTTGCCATGAGATCTGATGGTTTTTGGTCAAATTCCGTCATCTTGAGGGTCAAAATTGTGTTTGATTGTTTTTCTGCAACACTTTATCTTGCATCTTGGGTTGTTCAAGTATATGCTTTAACTTTCTTTTCTTTCTATGCTTGGACAAGACCCTATCTGTGCTCTTCTACTCTCCTTATATATTTGTGTTATCCCCTTTCTCTTTAACAAGTGATTTTTCTTATTTCTTCATAACCCCACTTTTTGAAATGACAAAGGGGGAGAAAGATATGTCTTCTTTTAAAAAGAGGAAGAAGGCATGTCTTACATGAAGAGGAGAAGCATGTTCATGAAAAAGGAGAAGGTAAAGGGGAGAAGACATATATGTGTAGAACATATATGAGTAGAAGACATAGTATTCTATAAATGTTACGAAAGCTAACCATGCAGGAGAAATAGCATCAATTGAGGGGGAGTATGAAAACTCCATACGCATCAATTGAGGGGGAGCATATGAACTCCATTCTATTGAAACCCCTAGGTTTCTCCAAAGGTATGAATTTACTTAAATGCTTTAAATACATTTATGGAATGGTTTGTCATCTTCAAAAAGGGGGAGAATGTTGACTCAAGGTCAATTTCGTCAATGTTGACTCACGTCTAAATTGACTAAACCCGTGTTTTGATGATGACTAACCATTCCACATATTGGTGTCTAATGTCTCTACTTGAGTGATTTCAGATTAGGTATAGACACACTCCAAATGCCCTAACTTGCGCATATCAAATTGGAGAAAAGACAAGTCAAAGTCATACAAGTGCACGTTTTTGTAATATGATGTATATCCATTAGAATCATGTTGTAAATCACTTGTAATGATTGTATGACTTGTAATTAAGCTTAGAAAAATATCAGGAACACTTAGATCGAATATTAGAGCACTTTAGATTCATCTTTGAAAATCAATTACAGGCACTTGGTCGGTCGAGTTTCCCCAGCCTGAAACTCGACCGATCAACCTTGGTCAATTTTCTGAAGATTGCATCGGTCGAGTTGTGCACTCACAGAACTCGACCGATTGGGTAGTAGGCCATTTCCAGTTGAAATGGTCGGTCGAGTTTCCTCAGAACAAACTCGATCGATCATTTGAACATCGGTTTGCCTGCTAGTTGATCGGTCGAGTTACACCCATTGAAACTCGACCGATTGCACTATACGGAAAAGTGCAAAAAAGTGTTTCTAGTCATTGTGGAGTTGCAACAAGTGATAATAGATCTGTTACAAGCCATAAAATGGCTAGTTTTCATTCACAAGTGTTCCCAAAGGCTAAGAGGCATCCCCAGCTATAAATAGGACCCCTTGGGATTCATTCCAAGGTTGAGCATTCATTACAAACTCTTTGTGAGGTTCCTATTCCATAGCTGGGTGCTTCCTACATCCTCCTCTCTCTCTCTAAGCTTAATCACTTGCTACATCCATTAGAGTGAGTAGGAAATATGTAAGAGAGCTAGTGATATTTGTATATCTTGTCCAAGAGAGGTGAAGAAGAACAAGGGAAGGAGTCCCTTGGTGAAGATCAAGGCAGAAGACTTGGAGCTAGAGTGAGTAAGCCCTTGCAGAAGGCAAAAGACTCAAGCTCAAATAGGTAAGACCTTGGTGGAAGCTTCTCCGAGTGAAGGTGAAGTCAAAGGCGGAAGATCCAAGAAGAGTGGGTAAGTCCTTGGAGACGGCCAAAGACTCTTGCAAAGTGGGTAAGTCCTTGGTAAGGTTGAAGACTCTTTGTATTGGATAGGTAAGTCCTTTGTTGGTCATGTATTGTATGTCTTATAAGTGAATATAAGTGTGCAATTGTTGGAAGTCTTAGAGGTTGACCTCTCTATGCAAGTGGACTGACACACTTCTAGTTTGAAGTGTGGAACCACTCTAAATAGCTTGTCTAATTGGTGCATGTTCAATCTCTCTTATCCTTGTTATGCATGATTTAGTTGCACTCAAATTACCTATTTAGCAACCTTATCTTGTCATATATTTTGAAGGTTTAATGAGTTTTGTTTAAATGCTTTCAACTCTATTCACCCCCCCTCTAGAGCATCTAATCACCCATCTAGGACCAACAAGTGGTATCAGAGCGGGTCTTCTCCAAGCATACTTCCTGAAGTAGGAGAATATGGGTGATTATGAAGATGGGCAACCTTCAAAGAAAGCAATAGAAGGAAACAAGAGAGAAAAAGGGATCACAAAGGCTCCATCAACAAACAAAAACACTAGTGGAAGATCTAGTGAATTTGAAGATGGAAGATGCCATTGCACCCTCTTGACAAGCTCAATTAAAGATTTAAATGAGGTAAATCCAAGTGTTGAGATTCTAACCAATTATTATCTTAGTCAACTAAATGCGTCTAAATTTGCAAATTCTAGCTTGCTTGATAAGATTAAATTTTTAGAATCTCAACCTTCTATGACTACTTCATTTATAGATCTTGCTACTACTATTGTTTCTCTCTTTATTGTTTCTTATGCTCTTACATGTGCTTATGAGAGTAAACAGCTTACTTTGCAAGAAATAGAATGTGTAGATAAAGTTTATCCTTCAAAGATTACTTGTCTTGTATATGAACTTGCTTCCTTGCATAGTAGTGTAATTGCTCTTGACCCTCATACTATCTTTTCTTATAGAGAGAAAGTTTTTTATGCTCTATCCTGTGATAAAGATTCTTATATGACTAAAGATGTTTTCTTAGAAATCTATCTTGTGCATGCTAGAGATGATATAAATCTATTGTGTTTTACCTTTACTTCTCTTATGCATGACAATCATAGTTTGAGATCTTCTTTGCAAAGATTCTTAGGTGATAAAAAGAATCTTAATCAAATCTTACACCATACTACCAAACAATTGGGTAGAGATGGCATTGGACTTGACTGTAGTCAAGGGAACAACAAAGATAAAGGACCTCCAATATTGCATGGAGAATCCTCTAGTTCCAAGACTATGGGCACATGCAACTATTGCAATGAAATTGGTCATTATTATACTTGTTGTCCTTTTAGGAAAGCACCCAAGAGCAATAGGACTTGGGTTGCTAAACTAACCCCTCCAGACCCAAAAACATGATTGGGCACCATTTCATCTTTCTTCTTGTAGGTACTTGCAAATGGATTGAATTGAGCTATTGAATTGCAAATTGACTTCTCAATCCACATGAAAGAAGAAAGGTGAGATGTGTAGAGGGTGACAACAAGTGGAAAAAGAAATGGTAAGCGCAAAGGTAATGGTTTTATTGCTTGTAACCAATTCTAACTTGTTTTTGTCAAGTTAGTGTGCACTATACATATGGTTTTTGAGTCAAAAGTGGAATTTTGTGATTCTCTTCACACTCTTGCTCAAAAACTGTTTCTAATGCTTCTATAGTGCATTACTAACTTGCTTAGACATGTTTGGATATGTTTTGTATATTTAGCATGCCTTTAAATATGTTTTTATGAAATATATGTGCGTTTTGACAGCTGCTCTGTCGGTCGAGTTTTCCCTATTGAAACTCGACCGATAGGCACCAATGGGTGTTGCCAATAGTTGTCATCGGTCGAGTTGACAATGCACCGAACTCGACCGATAACACTGTGCACAGAATATAAATTTGGCTTATTGAGTGAGAATTTCCCTCTCAACTAGATTTTCTCAACCAATAGCCTTATTCTTTGGGACTCTCATTTGGTACCTTTATATATGCATATTGCCATGTTCTAAATTGCCTATCTTGCTTACAACTCTATCTCTCTAATTGCTTTAAATTGGTATATCTATATCTTGCAATTACTTGCTTTGAGTTGTTTTGTAGGTTTTGATGATGATCTATTTGGATCTGTTGATTGAGTCTAAAATCGCTTCTGTTGTGCTCTAACTTGCTACATCTATCTAGGTGTATATCTTGTTTTGATACAACCTTGAGGTTCTTAGGGGTAATCATCTTATGGTAAGGATGCATATCTAGTGAGTTATATCCTTTCATGCTTCTAATATTGCATATCTCTTTGTTTGGATATATCTCTACATCTACTCATAGCTTGCTTTATCTTGTGTACCTTTTGGTATCTCTTGCTATGATCTAGATCCTACTAGTAGTCCTAATTGTGATATCATCTACTAGTAGTTCACATACATGTAGTTCTAACCCTGTCAATAATTGGCATCTTTGCTCATCTATATGCTATGCTTGTATCTTGTCTTATACATGCTCAAGATTGTTCCTTGAATTGTACATCTACTATCTTGAGTTTCTTGCATAACATTGTGATGCAGGGCACATAGAGCTACGTTGTATGTAGAATTTGGAGTATTTGTGGTTTTTATGCAGATTTGCTCTAGTTTCAGTTTTTGCTGCAAGTATAATGTTTTTCATGCACAAACGACCTTCTGAGAAAGACTCATGGCTTTGCCATGAGTTCTGATGGTTTTTGGTCAAATTCCGTCATCTTGAGGGTCAAAATTGTGTTTGATTGCTTTTCTACAGCACTTTATCTTGCATCTTGGGTTGTTCAAGTATATGCTTTAACTTGCTTTTCTTTCTATGCTTGGACAAGACCCTATCTGTGCTCTTCTACTCTCCTTATATATTTGTGTTATCTCCTTTCTCTTTAACAAGTGATGTTTCTTATTTCTTCATAACCCCACTTTTTGAAATGACAAAGGGGGAGAAAGGTATGTCTTCTTTTAAAAAGAGGAAGAAGGCATGTCTTACAGGAAGAGGAGAAGCATGTTCATGAAAAAGGAGAAGGTAAAGGGGAGAAGACATATATGTGTAGAACATATATGAGTAGAGGACATAGTATTCTATAAATGTTATGAAAGCTAACCATGCAGGAGAAATAGCATCAATTGAGGGGGAGTATGAAAACTCCATGCGCATCAATTGAGGGGTAGCATATGAACTCCATTCTATTGAAACCCCTAGGTTTCTCCAAAGGTATGAATTTACTTAAATTCTTTTAATACATTTATGGAATGGTTTGTCATCTTCAAAAAAGGGGAGAATGTTGACTCAAGGTCAATTAGGTCAATGTTGACTCACGTCTAAATTGACTAAACCCGTGTTTTGATGATGACTAACTATTCCACATATTGGTGTCTAATGTCTCTACTTGAGTGATTTCAGATTAGGTATAGACACACTCCAAATTCCCTAACTTGCGCATATCAAATTGGAGAAAAGTCAAGTCAAAGTCATACAAGTGCATGTTTTTGTAATATGATGTATATCCATTAGAATCATGTTGTAAATCACTTGTAATGATTGTATGACTTGTAATTAAGCTTAGAAAAATATCAGGAACACTTAGATCGAATATTAGAGCACTTTAGATGCATCTTTGAAAATCAATTACAGGCACTTGGTCGGTCGAGTTTCCCCATCCTGAAACTCGACCGATCAACCTTGGTCGATTTTCTGAAGATTGCATCAGTCGAGTTGTGCACTCACATAACTTGACCGATTGGGTAGTAGGCCATTTCCAGTTGAAATGGTCGGTCGAGTTTCCTCAGAACAAACTCGACCGATCATTTGAACATCGGTTTGCCTGCTACTTGATCGGTCGAGTTACACCCATTGAAACTCGACCGATTGCACTGTACGGAAAAGTGCAAAAAAGTGTTTCTAGTCGTTGTGGAGTTGCAACAAGTGATAATAGATCTGTTGCAAGCCATAAAATGGCTAGTTTTCATTCACAAGTGTTCCCAAAGGCTAAGAGGCATCCCCAGCTATAAATAGGACCCCTTGGGCTTCATTCCAAGGTTGAGCATTCATTACAAACTCGTTGTGAGGTTCCTATTCCATAGCTGGGTGCTTCCTACAACCTCCTCTCTCTCTCTAAGCTTAATCACTTGCTACATCCATTAGAGTGAGTAGGAAATATGTAAGAGAGCTAGTCCTATTTGTATATCTTGTGAGTCTGTCACTTCCACAACCTCCCCATCTCTCTTTTGCAATCATGAAGATGAAGGTTCTCTCTCTTGTCCAAGAGAGGTGAAGAAGAACAAGGGAAGGAGTCCCTTGGTGAAGATCAAGGAAGAAGACTTGGAGCTAGAGTGAGTAAGCCCTTGGAGACGGCAAAAGACTCAACCTCAAGTAGGTAAGACCTTGGTGGAAGCTTCTCCGAGTGAAGGTGAAGTCAAAGGCGGAAGATCCAAGAAGAGTGGGTAAGTCCTTAGAGAAGGCCGAAGACTCTTGCAAAGTGGGTAAGTCCTTGGTAAGGTTGAAGACTCTTTGTATTGGATAGTTAAGTCCTTTGTTGGTCATGTATTGTATGTCTTATAAGTGAATATAAGTGTGCAATTGTTGGAAGTCCTAGAGGTTGACCTCTCTAGGCAAGTGGACTGACACACTTCTAGTTTGAAGTGTGGAACCACTCTAAATAGCTTGTCTAATTGGTGCATGTTCAATCTCTCTTATCCTTGTTATGCATGATTTAGTTGCACTCAAATTACCTATTTAGCAACCTTATCTTGTCATATATTTTGAAGGTTTAATGAGTTTTGTTTAAGTGCTTTCAACTCTATTCACCCCCCCTCTAGAGCATCTAATCCCCCATCTAGGATCCAACAAGTGGTATCAGAGCGGGTCTTCTCCAAGCATACTTCCACAAGTAGGACAATATGGGTGATTATGAAGATGGGCAACCTTCAAAGAAAGCAATAGAAGGAAACAAGAGAGAAAAAGGGATCACAAAGGCTCCATCAACAAACGAAAACACTAGTGGAAGATCTAGTGAATTTGAAGATGGAAGATGCCATTGCACCCTCTTGACAAGCTCAATTAAAGATTTGAATGAGGTAAATCCAAGTGTTGAGATTCTAACCAATTATTATCTTAGTCAACTAAATGCTTCTAAATTTGCAAATTCTAGCTAGCTTGATAAGATTAAATTTTTAGAATCTCAACCTTCTATGACTACTTCATTTATAGATCTTGCTACTACTATTGTTTCTCTCTCTATTGTTTCTTATGCTCTTACATGTGCTTATGAGAGTAAACAACTTACTTTGCAAGAAATAGAATGTGTAGATAAAGTTTATCCTTCAAAGATTACTTGTCTTGTATATGAACTTGCTTCCTTGCATAGTAGTGTAATTGCTCTAGACCCTCATACTATCGTTTCTTATAGAGAGAAAGTTTTTGATGCTCTATCTTGTGATAAAGATTCTTATATGACTAAAGATGTTTTCTTAGAAATCTATCTTGTGCATGCTAGAGATGATATAAATCTATTGTGTTTTACCTTTACTTCTCTTATGCATGACAATCATAGTTTGAGATCTTCTTTGCAAAGATTCTTAGGTGATAAAAAGAATCTTAATCAAATCCTACACCATACTACCAAACAAATGGGTAGAGATGGCATTGGACTTGACTGTAGTCAAGGGAACAACAAAGATAAAGGACCTCCAATATTCCATGGAGAATCCTCTAGTTCCAAGACTATGGGCACATGCAACTATTGCAATGAAATTGGTCATTATTCTACTTGTTGTCCTTTTAGGAAAGCACCCAAGAGCAATAGGACTTGGGTTGCTAAACTAACCCCTCCGGACCCAAAAACATGATTGGGGACCATTTCATCTTTCTTCTTGTAGGTACTTGCAAATGGATTGAATTGAGCTATTGAATTGCAAATTGACTTCTCAATCCACATGAAAGAAGAAAGGTTAGATGTGTAGAGGGTGACAACAAGTGGAAAAAGAAATGGTAAGCGCAGTGGTAATGGTTTTATTGCTTGTAACCAATTCTAACTTGTTTTTGTCAAGTTAGTGTGCACTATACATATGGTTTTTGAGTCAAAAGTGGCATTTTGTGATTCTCTTCACACTCTTGCTCAAAAACTGTTTCTAATGCTTCTATAGTGCATTACTAACTTGCTTAGACATGTTTGGATATGGTTTGTATATTTAGCATGCCTTTAAATATGTTTTTATGAAATATATGTGCGTTTTGACAGCTGCTCTGTCGGTCGAGTTTGCCCTATTGAAACTCGACTGATAGGCACCAATGGGTGTTGCCAACAGTTGTCATCGGTCGATTTGACAATGCACAAAACTCGACCGATAACACTGTGCACAGAATATAAATCTGGCTTATTGAGTGAGAATTTCCCTCTCAACTAGATTTTCTCAACCAATAGCCTTATTCTTTGGCACTCTCATTTGGTACCTTTATATATGCATATTGCCATGTTCTAAATTGCCTATCTTGCTTACAACTCTATCTCTCTAATTGCTTTAAATTGGTATCTCTATATCTTGCAATTACTTGCTTTGAGTTGTTTTGCAGGTTTTGATGATGATCTATTTGGATCTCTTGGTTGAGTCTAAAATTGCTTCTGTTGTGCTCTAACTTGCTACATCTATCTAGGTGTATATCTTGTTTTGATACAACCTTGAGGTTCTTAGGGGTAATCATCTTATGGTAAGGATGCATATCTAGTGAGTTATATCCTTTCATGCTTCTAATATTGCATATCTCTTTGTTTGGATATATCTCTACATCTACTCATAGCTTGCTTTATCTTGTGTATCTTTTGGTATCTCTTGCTATGATCTAGATCCTACTAGTAGTCCTAACTTGTGATATCATCTACTAGAAGTTCACATACATGTAGTTCTAACCCAGTCAATAATTGGCATCTTCGCTCATCTATATGCTATGGTTGTATCTTATCTTATACATGCTTAAGATTGTTCCTCGAATTGCATATCTACTATCTTGAGTTGCTTGCATAACATTGTGATGCATGGCACATAGAGCTACGTTGTATGTAGAATTTGGAGTGTTTGTGGTTTTTATGCAGATTTTCTCCAGTTTCAGTTTTTGTTGCAAGTATAGTGTTTTTCATGCACAAACGACCTTCTGAGCAAGACTCATGGATTTTCCATGAGCTCTGATGGTTTTTGGTCAAATTCCGTCATCTTGAGGGTCAAAATTGTGTTTGATTGTTTTCTATAGCACTTTATCTTGCATCTTGGGTTGTTCAAGTATATGCTTTAACTTGCTTTTCTTTCTATGCTTGGACAAGACCCTATCTGTACTCTTCTACTCTCCTTATATATTTGTGTTATCTCCTTTCTCTTTAACAAGTGATGTTTCTTATTTCTTCATAACCCCACTTTTTGAAATGACAAAGGGGGATAAAGGTATGTCTTCTTTTTAAAAAGAGGAAGAAGGCATGTCTTACATGAAGAGGAGAAGCATGTTCATGAAAAATGAGAAGGTAAAGGGGAGAAGACATATATGTGTAGAACATATATGAGTAGAAGACATAGTATTCTATAAATGTTATGAAAGCTAACCATGCAGGAGAAATAGCATCAATTGAGGGGGAGTATGAAAACTCCATGTGCATCAATTGAGGGGGAGCATATGAACTCCATTCTATTGAAACCCCTAGGTTTCTCCAAAGGTATGAATTTACTTAAATGCTTTCAATACATTTATGGAATGGTTTGTCATCTTCAAAAAGGGGGAGAATGTTGACTCAAGGTCAATTAGGTCAATGTTGACTCACGTCTAAATTGACTAAACCCGTGTTTTGATGATGACTAACCATTCCACATATTGGTGTCTAATGTCTATACTTGAGTGATTTCAGATTAGGTATAGACACACTCCAAATGCCCTATACATATGGTTTTTGTCAAGTTAGTGTGCACTATACATATGGTTTTTGAGTCAAAAGTGGCATTTTGTGATTCTCTTCACACTCTTGCTCAAAAACTATTTCTAATGCTTCTATAGTGCATTACTAACTTGCTTAGACATGTTTGGATATGGTTTGTATATTTAGCATGCCTTTAAATATGTTTTTATGAAATATATGTGCGTTTTGACAGTTGCTCTGTCGGTCGAGTTTGCCCTATTGAAACTCGACCGATAGGCACCAATGGGTGTTGCCAACAGTTGTCATCGGTCGAGTTGACAATGCACAGAACTCGACCGATAACACTGTGCACAGACTATAAATTTGGCTTATTGAGTGAGAATTTCCCTCTCAACTAGATTTTCTCAACCAATAGCCTTATTCTTTGGCACTCTCATTTGGTACCTTTATATATGCATATTGCCATGTTCTAAATTTCCTATCTTGCTTACAACTCTATCTCTCTAATTTCTCTAAATTGGTATATCTATATCTTGCAATTACTTGCTTTGAGTTGTTTTGCAGGTTTTGATGATGATCTATTTGGATCTCTTGGTTGTGTCTAAAATCACTTCCGTTGTGCTCTAACTTGCTACATCTATCTAGGTGTATATCTTGTTTTGATACAACCTTGAGGTTCTTAAGCGTAATCATCTTATGGTAAGGATGCATATCTAGTGAGTTATATCCTTTCATGCTTCTAAAATTGCATATCTCTTTGTTTGGATATATCTCTACATCTACTCATAGCTTGCTTTATCTTGTGTATCTTTTGGTATCTCTTGCTATGATCTAGATCTACTAGTAGTCCTAACTTGTGATATCATCTACTAGTAGTTCACATACATGTAGTTCTAACCCTGTCAATAATTGGCATCTTTGCTCATCTATATGCTATGCTTGTATCTTGTCTTATACATGCTCAAGATTGTTCCTTGAATTGCATATCTACTATCTTGAGTTGCTTGCATAACATTGTGATGCAGTGCACATAGAGCTACGTTGTATGTAGAATTTGGAGTATTTGTGGTTTTTATGCACATTTGCTCCAGTTTCAGTTTTTGCTGCAAATATAGTGTTTTTCATGCACAAACGACCTTCTGAGCAAGACTCATGGCTAGGCCATGAGCTCTGATGGTTTTTGGTCAAATTACGTCATCTTGACGGTCAAAATTTTGTTTGATTGTTTTTCTGCAGCACTTTATCTTGCATCTTGGGTTGTTCAAGTATATGCTTTAACTTGCTTTTCCTTCTATGCTTGGACAAGACCCTATCTGTGCTCTTCTACTCTCCGTATATATTTGTGTTATCTCCTTTCTCTTTAACAAGTGATGTTTCTTATTTCTTCATAACCCCACTTTTTGAAATGCCAAAGGGGGAGAAAGGTATGTCTTCTTTTAAAAAGAGGAAGAAGGCATGTCTTACATGAAGAGGAGAAGCATGTTCATGAAAAAGGAGAAGGTAAAGGGGAGAAGACATATATGTGTAGAACATATATGAGTAGAAGACATAGTATTCTATAAATGTTATGAAAGCTAACCATGCAGAAGAAATAGCATCAATTGAGGGGGGGTATGAAAACTCCATGCGCATCAATTGAGGGGGAGCATATGAACTCCATTCTATTGAAACCCCTAGGTTTCTCCAAAGGTATGAATTTACTTAAATGATTTCAATACATTTATGGAATGGTTTGTCATCTTCAAAAAGGGGGAGAATCTTGACTCAAGGTCAATTAGGTCAATGTTGACTCACGTCTAAATTGACTAAACCTGTGTTTTGATGATGACTAACCATTCCACATATTGGTGTCTAATGTCTCTACTTGAGTGATTTCAGATTAGGTATAGACACACTCCAAATGCCCTAACTTGCGCATATCAAATTGTAGAAAAGACAAGTCAAAGTCATACAAGTGCACATTTTTGTAATATGATGTATATCCATTAGAATCATGTTGTAAATCACTTGTAATGATTGTATGACTTGTAATTAAGCTTAGAAAAATATCAAGAACACTTAGATTGAATATTAGAGCACTTTAGATGCATCTTTGAAAATCAATTACAGGCACTTGGTCGGTCGAGTTTCCCTAGCCTGAAACTCGACCGATCAACCTTGGTCGATTTTCTGAAGATTGCATCGGTCGAGTTGTGCACTCACAGAACTCGACCGATTGGGTAGTAGGCCATTTCCAGTTGAAATGGTCGGTCGAGTTTCCTCAGAACAAACTCGACCGATCATTTGAACATCGGTTTGCCTGCTACTTGATCGGTCGAGTTACACCCATTGAAACTCGACCGATTGCACTGTAAAGAAAAGTGCAGAAAAGTGTTTCTAGCCGTTGTGGAGTTGCAACAAGTGAAAATAGATCCGTTACAAGCCATAAAACGGCTAGTTTTCGTTCACAAGTGTTCCCAAAGGCTAAGAGGCATCCCCAGCTATAAATAGGACCCCTTGGGCTTCATTCCAAGGTTGAGCATTCATTGCAAACTCTTTGTGAGGTTCCTATTCCATAGCTGGGTGCTTCCTACAGCATCCTCTCTCTACGCTTAATCACTTGCTACATCCATTAGAGTGAGTAGGAAATCTATAAGAGAGCTAGTCCTATTTGTATATCTTGTAAGGCTCTCACTTCCACAACCTCCCCATCTCTCTTTTGCAATCATGAAGATGAAGGTTCTCTCTCTTGTCCAAGAGAGGTAAAGAAGAACAAGGGAAGGAGTCCCTTGGTGAAGATCAAGGCAGAAGACTTGGAGCTAGAGTGGGTAAGCCCTTGGAGAAGGCAAAAGACTCAAGCTCAAGTAGGTAAGACCTTGGTGGAAGCTTCTCCGAGTGAAGGTGAAGTCAAAGGCGGAAGATCCAAGAAGAGTGGGTAATTCCTACAAGGCCGAAGACTTGTGCAAGAGTGGGTAAGTCCTTGGAGAAGGCCGAAGACTCTTGCAAAGTGGGTAAGTCCTTGGTAAGGTTGAAGACTCTTTGTATTGGATAGGTATGTCCTTTGTTGGTCATGTATTGTAAGTCTTATAAGTGAATATAAGAGTGCAATTGTTGGAAGTCCTAGAGGTTGACCTCTCTAGGAAAGTGGACTGACACACTTCTAGTTTGAAGTGTGGAACCACTCTAAATAGCTTGTCTAATTGGTGCATGTTCAATCTCTCTTATCCTTGCTATGCATGATTTAGTTGCACTCAAATTACCTATTTAGCAACCTTATCTTGTCATATATTTTGAAGGTTTAATGAGTTTTGTTTAAGTGCTTTCAGCTCTATTCACCCCCCTCTAGAGCATCTAATCACCCATCTAGGATCCAACAGTAACAACTTCTCTGCCACCATAGCTGACACTAGACATGTCGGAAGAATCTTCCTATCTCCTTGGAAGATCCATTTCTCTCCATCATCATCAAACACAGCCTGCTTGGAACCACAGTCCAAAACAACCTTATACTTCTCTAAGGTATCCATCCCTAGGATCACATCGAAACCATGCATATCAAGTGGTATAAGATCCACTTGTATATTGTGTCCCGAAAAAGATAAGACACAAGATGGACACTCTTCTCGAAGAATCGAGGAACCATCAAGAGGGGTTTCTAACAACAAGCTATCCTTCTTACAACTAACAGGTAAATGATAGTTTTCAAGCATACTATAGGCGATAAAAGAGTGTGTAGCACCCGGGTCAACCAGAACAGATATATAGCAAGGAGAAGACATATCAGAATGAAATAACTCCATCTGACCTGCCACCACTCGTGGGTTGACTATCACCTCCCACTGATTCATAGCATATAATTGATTCGTTGCTTGCTGTCCACGTCCCCTGATTCCTTGAGTAGATGATCCCTCTTGCGACGCTTGACCGCGTCCTCGCCCTCTGCTACTACTGGGCTGTTGTCTATCTGACCCTTGTTGATTCTGCCTCGGCTGCTGTGTTACTTCAACATCTCTACTTGGACAATTTGACCTCTGATGCCCGATCTGACCACAACGATAGCATGACCTATCTTCAAACTGTGGCCTAGATGGCCCTGTCACTGCCACAGAAGTTGTAATATGTGCCTTTGATGGTGAAGAAACATAACCTCTTCCCTTACTCGGAGACCACTGTGACGGTACACTGGAACCTCTCATCACGGAAGGTGCTGAAAACTTTGGCTTCTTGAAGCCACCAAACCTCTATCCCTGGAACTGAGCATGCCTCTTCTTAGACATGGATTATCTTTTCTCCCTCACTGACCGTTCGATTCTCCAGACAGATTCCACAAACGTAGCAAACCGCTCTCGGTTTTCCAACACAGAAGCAGATGTTGTCAGTTCAGCACTCAGACCCTTCTCAAAACGTCTGATTCGCTCGTCATCTGTTGCCGCCATGTGAGGACAAAACCTCAACAAGTCCATGAACTTGGCCTCGTACTCGGTAATGTTCATCGTTCCTTGGCGCAGGCGCTCGAACTAACTGATCTTCTCATCTTGAAACGTCCTCGGAAAGTATATGCTGACGAACTTGTGCCGGAAAACCTCCCAAACGATCACTTCACCAGGTCGCTTCTCTTCCTCGATGGTCCACCAGTCACCAGTACTACCTTTCAAAAGGTAGACAACATGCTTTACTTTGTCTACTTTGGGGGTGTCGAGGATTCAGAAAGCCTTCTCAAGACTTGTCAGCCATAGATCTGCATCTGCTAGATCAGCCATCCCAGCATAATCCAAAGCTCTGACTCGGCAAAGCCGCTCAAAGGTCTTCCCAATACCCGATGTTTCACCATGGGGAGCATGTGCTCTCGGCGGAGGCACTGGAAATCTTTCTACCATGAGATTCATCGTAGCCATCATCTGCCCCATAAGCTGTTGATAGGCAGGGTGTTCAAGAATGGCTGGGTCAGGTTGGGGGACCTCAGACACCCAATCTTCATGTGCCTACCCTATAGCTCCATCAACTGATGCAGCATCGCTGTTCTCGGTAGCATGTTCTTCATGGTTTCCAGACATCTTGGCTTTTCTTCCGCTGAGGGTAGAAGATGATTGTAAGAAAATCTGGAAGACTCACAAGAATAGACACAACCTAGTCCTAAATCCCTATAGACTCAGCGAACCTAGGTCTCTGATACCAAAACTTGTGGCAACACATCCCACTATCACATAAACAGTGAGGTGTTCCGCGAAAATGTGCAGAAAACACCATAAACCACGAATTACCAAAAACACAGGTTAATTAAAACCGATTGCAGAAAGAAGAAAAACTAAGAAACTATTACATTTAGATCCTCATCCTGCAAGGAAACATGTTATATAAACATTTACAAGTCTTGATGCATGTCCACAGCTTAGGAGATCAGTTGTCCTGTCATCACATGAGTTCATCACCTGTTAATATATACAGAACATCCCACTTCCGGCTGGCAGCAGGATATACAAAGCATCATTGGCTATACATCGTAAAACAACGTCAAAATGCCTCCAAGGACCTGAGAGTATAGGGATGACTCTAAAACTCTACTGCAAAATGACCAAAATAGCAGCATGTCCATCTCTTGCCTTCTACTCCTCCTCTTGGTACTCGGTCGCAACTCTGCGACCACCACCACGTCTAGCTCAAACACCTAAAAAGGTTGTAAACCAGCGGGGTGAGACACACAATCCCAGCGAGAAACATAACTCCCCGCCGAAACCACAAGACCAAAGAAAGATAAAGCAACAGCAGCAGATGACTAATCAAAGGTACAACAAGAGAAGTCTATATAGCAAAGCTATTCATATCATCAAGCTTACCAGATGTACATAAGGCATACCACCAATTATCTCTTTATGGAACATGATTGACAAGATAAGATTTATAAGATCTTACCTCATAACATAAGGAATGTATAAGTAACTGCAAGTATAATGATATGAACTACACAATCAAGGCTTCAAACAATGTTCCGTGTCTTGCCTTAAACAATAAATACTATTCGACTGGATTACGTATTGTTATGCCCTGAGGAAGTGAGTCGTACCACTCAAATCCAACCGACAGTTGCGAAACCCGGAGCCGGTGCCATACAGGGTCAATGGAAGAGTCGGACTCCATGACCTCCCACCTCGTGGTTAGTGCACGAGTACAACACAAGTAGGACCACAGTCTCATGCTTAAGTGGCCTCAGCCACAGGGTCATCTCCCGCAGGCTACCCTCTGCCTAGCCCGCCTCGGTACATGTCTCGACGCTAGTATATCCGAGCCACGGGCCTGTTTACCATGCTCTGAGCCATGTATGCATTCATGCTCCCATATCACATATCCTGAGCCATGGGCCTGTTCACCATGCTATATATATATCATGAGTCTGCAACCGTAGCTACACTCGAATCCTCACTATTCTAGGCTAGGAGAAACCTCGCATATTCAACAATATGTGCTCTGGTTTAACCCGCAGGAGAACCCATTTCACCATCACCAGCTCCTGACGATGATGATTCTATGGCCAGGGCAAACTACATGATATGTTCCACTGTGATTAGTTAGTATATTTTATATCGATTGCAAGATTCAACCAAGTCATATAACATGCAAACAAGAACAAGAATGAATAACATGAAACTCAACATCATGTTTTTACTATCATCAACATCATCATGATCCATCACAAGGATACAACATTACATGTTACCACTTGGCCTCTTGCCAACCATCTAGATCCATCACAAGGATCATCACATTGCCATGGGATCTCAATCCCTCATCACATAGTGCCACTTCCTCATAAGGCTTACATCATCATCATGGGATAGCAATCCCAAACACATCATCAGAGGATAACACCTCAATAAAGCACTTTAGCCAAACTCAGGTCCTCAGACCAAAACACATATGCATATTATCTCATCATTAAGAGTAATCATATATATACCTCATAGCCCTTTACCTGGCTATGCATCACCTACATGGTTAGTACAGAAAGACCGTATTATCAAACATAGGGCAACATTGATGATCATATGTCTTATCATTCTTGCCTCAACCTGTGACCATAGATATAGGTCTTATTATTAAGCAAAGCATCTTATATGCTTACCATTTCCGTAGCATTACACAGATGATTTAAGATGATTATAAACACATGTACTATCATGTCAAGCTACATAGATGTGCACTTACTATAGCAATTACCATCAAGCATATCAAGGTTCATTGTCATATACCAAACGTGACATCATAGAACAAGATCTAGCACATAGGTTTTCCAGAAGGAACAAGACCCTCACTAAAAGTGCCTACTACCCTCACCAAAGGTGTGATGGGTAGGGCATCCTTACCAAAGGTTGGTATCGGGCAGGCTACTCTTCCCTATCGCCCAACACTACAAACACATAACGGTCAAACAGACCAGCACATATCGGCCAAGCACTAAGCAAGGGTAACGACCTTTTGCCTATTAGTTGTAAGAAAGATAGCTTGTTGTTAGAAACCCCTCTTGATGGTTCCTCGATGCTTTGAGAAGTGTGTCCATCTTGTGTTCTATCTTTTTCGGGACATGAGATACAAGTGGATCTTATACCACTTGATATGCATGGATTCAATGTGATCCTTGGGATGGATACCTTAGAAAAGTATAAGGTTGTGTTAGACTATGGTTCTAAGCAGGTAGTGTTTGATGACAGTGGAGAGATGTGGATCTTCCAAGGTGATAGGAAGATTCTTCTGATGTGTTTAATATCTGCGATGGTGGCAGAAAAGTTGTTGCGGCAAGGATGTAAGGCATTCCTTGATCATGTTGTGGATACCAAGGCAAAAGGTCCTAGTCTTGAGGAGGTGCCTGTTGTCTGAGAGTTTGTGGATGTGTTTCCCAATGAGTTCCTCGGTGTTCCCCCACCTCGAGAGATTGACTTTGAGATCAATCTGGTGCCAAGAACACAGCCAGTTGCTCAGAAACCATACAGGATGGCTCTAGCTGAGATGGCAGAACTAAAGAAGCATTTACAGGAGTTGCTAGATAAAGGTTTCATCAGACCGAGCATGTCGCCGTGGGGTGCTTCGGTCCTGTTCGTTAACAAGAAGGATGGGTCGATGCGGTTTTGCATAGACTACCGGTAGTTGAACAAAGTCATGATGAAGAACAAGTACCCATTGCTAAGGATAGACGATTTATTTGATCAGTTGTGTGGCGCTACAGTGTTCTCAAAGATCAATCTACGGTCTGGATATCATCAATTGAGGATTAAATATGAGGACATACCAAAGACAGCATTTAGGACGAGGTATGGTTACTTTGAGTTTGTGGTTATGTCATTTGGGCTAACCAATGCGCCTGCTGCTTTCATGGATCTGATGAATAGAGTGTTCCGTCCATTTCTAGACCAGTTTGTTGTAGTGTTTATAGATGACATCTTAATCTATAGTCGGGACAGTCAAGTGCATGAACAACATCTTCGACAAATGTTGATTCTTCTTCACCAACATCAGTTGTATGCCAAGTTTAGTAAGTGCGAGTTCTGGTTGAAAGAAGTGACTTTCTTGGGTCATGTGATATCTGTAGAAGGAGTCAGAGTGGATCCTAAGAAGGTGGAGTCAGTTGCAGACTGGGAGCAACTGAAGTTGCTAATAGAAGTTCGTAGTTTTTTGGGTTTAGCAGGATAGTACCGAAGGTTTATAAGAAACTTCAGTATGATCACGTTGTCATTAACAAAGTTGACTAGGAAGGATGTACCCTTTGTTTGGGATGATCGTTGTCAGCAAGATTTCCAAATCTTGAAGGAGTAGCTGACTAGTGCTCTGGTGTTGGTGCTACCAAATCTTAGGAAAAGCTATGTTGTTTTCCACAATGCTTCCAAGAAAGGCTTAGGATGTGTGTTGATGCAAGAAGATCATGTGGTTTCTTTTGCTTTGTGACATCTTAAGAAACATGAGGAGAATTATCCGACACATGATTTTGAGCTGGAAGTGGTGGTCCATGCATTAAAGATTTGGAGACACGATCTTTATGGGGAAGTGTGTCAGATCTTTATAGATAATAAGAACTTGAAGTACATCTTCTCGTAGAGTGAGCTAAACATGCGACAGTGTCACTGGATGGAGTTGATCAATGATTATGATTGTACCATTGAGTATCATCTTGGTAAGGCGAACGTGGTAGCTGTTTTTCTTAGTAGAAAGTCTTCTTCTCTCTCTATGAAGAAGGCACAACTGAGTTCCTTGGTATGCCATAGGTGGGATATGCTTGTCTTTTTGTGGCAGATGAATGTACAGATAGAAGTCTCCTTGTTGGTAGGATTGCTGGCACATATGCAAGTAAAGCCTACGTTGAGGCAGTAGATCAAGGATGCACAACAGACAGATGCTTCAGTGTAGTCGATCATATCAGAGTTTGTCAGAGAGAAGCGTGATGGGTTCCATGAGTCTGAGGATGGACTAGTTTGTTATCATAACCAGATGATAGTTCCCGATGATGATGATCTGAGGAAGATAGTGCTCGAGGAAGCACACACATCAATGTATTCTATGCATCCATGGGTCACCAAGATGTATCATAATATGAAGGACCTATATTGGTGGCCTGGCTTGAAGAGAGATGTAGCCGAGTTTGTGGCTAGGTGTGTGGTATGCCAGCAAGTCAAGGCTGAGCATCAGAAGCTGGCAAGTACGTTGCAACCCATGTCGATACCACAGTGGAAATGGGATCATATAACCATGGATTTCATAGTTGGTCTGCCGAGGACAACTAAGAATCATGATTCCATCTGGGTGATAGTGGACAGATTTATAAAATCTACTCATTTCATACCTATGAAGACAACATATACAGTAGGGAAGCTTGCTCAGGTGTATGTGGATGAGATGGTGCATTTGCATGGTGTTCCCGCAATGATGGTCTCTGACAGAGGTCCCCAGTTCACGAGTCATTTCTAGGAACAGTTACATAAAGCGTTGGGAACGCAATTGAGGTTCATTACTGCTTTCCACCCACAGACAGATGGGCAGTCTGAAAGGACTATTTAGACTTTAGATGATTTTCTCTGAGCTTGTGTTTTGCAGTTCTTAGGCAGTTGGGATGTACATCTTAGTTTAATAGAGTTTGCCTACAACAATAATTACCAGTGGAGCATCGACATGGCTCCTTATGAGGCTCTATATGGCACAAAATGCATATCTCCTCTATGTTGGTATGAGTCTGGTGAGTATCAGCTTTTTGGTCCTGAGTTAGTGCAGCAGACAACTGAAAAGATCAAAGTGATACAACAACAGTTGAGAGTGGCACAGGACAGATAGAAGTCGTACGTAGATAATCGCCGACAGCCTTTAGAGTTCCAGGTGGGAGACAAAGTGTATCTCAAGGTCTCACCTTAGAAAGGCGTGTTGAGGTTTGGCCGGAAAGGCAAATTGGCACCCAGGTATATGGGACCATACCTAGTAGTAGCACATATTGGCAAGGTATCTTATAAGTTAGAGATGCCGCCAGAGTTGCATAGGTTACATCAGTGTTCCATGTCAGCATGTTGAAGAAAAGTCATCCAGACACAGGGACAGAGATACAACCAGTTGAGGTTAAGCTCGATAAAAATGTGACCTACGAGGAAGGTCTAGTGATGATCCTTGATAGAAGAGTAAAGAAGTTGAAGAGGAAGGACCTGGTTCTTGTGAAGGTTCTTTGGCATCATCATGGCATTAAGGAAGCTACGTGGGAGCTTGAAGAAGAGATGAGGAGGAAGTATCCCTCACTGTTCTCTTCGGATTTTGGGGGTGAAATCCCGTTGTAGAGGTTTATGGCTTGTAAGGACCATGACCTTCATTTTGGGCTTATCCTGTTTGCTTTGCCTAAACCTTGGGCTTAGTTTCTTGCTAATCACCTCTAGTGGTGATTAGGGTTTGTTTGTGCTTTGCTGAGTGTTGGGGGTGCTACTTGCAAATAACCCACGTCTAGGGTTGATGAGCAAGTTTGCCACCTTTAGAGGTATTTCTCTCTCTCTCCTTGCTTCCTTTAGAGTTGAGAGGAAGGTTTGGGCTCATTGCTTGAGTCACCTTGTGCTTGGTTGAGCCTTGTTGGGCCTTGTTTTGCCTTGTTTGGGCCTTGCCTCGCCTTGATGGACCTTGTATCCGGAAAGGGTGTGTTTGGGAGCCTTGTGTCGGCTATGGTTATGTCGGCCATGAGGTTGTGTCGGGCAAGAGAGTGTATCGCCCATGTGGTGTGTTGGCCTTTGACCATCCTTGATCTTTGGCTTCGTTTGTGTCACCACCCTTGTGGACACTTGGTGCATGATGCTTGCATGTGGCAATTGCCTTGGACATGTGTATGAGGCAAGATAAGGAGGTGGAATTTCCCATGGACAAGTGTCCCTAGGTGGGTGACACCTTGCCTTTTTTTCTCCTCCACCCTCTTCTATATTTGCCTCTCCTTTCTCTTGCTTAGGATCCCTTTAGTTGGTGTTGCTTCCTTTCCTTCTTTGGTGGGCGACACATCTTCATTGCAATTTGGTGGTCGATCCTCCTCCTTCTCCTTGGAGTCTTCTTCTTCCTCTAGTGGTGGTCGACCCTAGAGTGCCTTGTTCCTCTTCTTGTGGCAGTGCTTGGGAGCTTGGTGCCAGGAGCTTGGAGCTTGCTTAAGGCGGGTTACATAACTCCTAACCCTATCTATACTACTTCCTTTTCTTATTGCATGTTATGTTTCACTTTGATCGGCCATGTATCTTGTTGGATATGCTTCTTGTTAGATATGTTTCTTACTCTAGTTGGTATCTTTGATCTTGTTGGATTTATGTTCATGTTATAGATATTTTCTTGACCTTGGTGGCTGAACCATATGTATAGAGTTTCTTGGACAAAACCCCTTTCTCTCCCATTTGGTCTTGAGAAGTGAGTTCGGCTCTAGTGGTATAGGCAACACTTTTCTCACTTGATTGTTGAGAGATGAGTCTATACTCTAGTTGCTTGGGCAACACTCTTCTCTCACCATGTATTTGAGAGGTGAGCCTTGTTTGGATGTTGACCTAGTAGAGGTTGGGATCCTAGCCGATATGGGGATGCTCTATCATGATTGCTCGAGATATGTGATGGAGGTTGTGCAAAACCCCTCACTCTTGATTGTTGAGAGGTGAGCCAATCCTCTTAATCTATTAGGGTTTTGATGATGGTGACCTTGAGGTTGATGATGACCAAGATGAGATGAGCCTTGTGCCTTGCACGATACACCCTTGTGATGAGGTTGCCTGACACCCTCCTTGTTTAGGGTTTTGATCTTGGCTGATATGTCATGATAAGTTTGGTTGGCTTTGTGCCCGATATGACCCTCGGTGATATGCCTTGATCGAGATGACCCCTTTGCCCTAGTAGGTATTGTCCCCTTGGCCGATATGATGCCTATTTGTTAACTTTGTTCAGTGCCTTGGGCGACACAAGTTGGGTTGGTCTTGAGCTGCCCGATATGGGTTGAGTAGTGAACCTTAGTGAGTACCTTAGTGTGAGTGATATGGTGTGCTTGATCTTGTTGGGTGATAGGCCTACTTGTGGTGCCCTTGTATCATTTGTTGATGTGTGTTGGTTGGGTGACATAGGGTCATAGATGATACAGTTAGATGACTGATACACGGTTGACTTTGGGTACACGATATGTCCTTTGGACCCAGCTACTCGATACACACATGTTTCCATAGTTGCACGACATGAGTTGCTCAACACAGTATTTGCTATCTATTTGCACAACATCCCATAAGCCTTGTTGACTGATACACCCTTGAGTTTGGGTTGGATGACAGATGTGGCTATGTGCCTTGGCCGACAAGCCTTTGGTGAGGGATGTTACCCTGCCTATTACTACCTATGAGGGTAGTTGGTACATTTAGTGAGGGTTATGCTAACCTGGAAACCCTAGTTGATGATATGTTATCTTAAACTCGTATCTTTGTTGATGACAAGATATGGATGATAGTTTGCAAACCAATGTTGTGTTGATGCTTAAAGATGATGCCAATTAAGATGATAAGATGATTGTTTATAAGATAAAAGCATAAGTGGGTGCTCAAGATCTGATAACAATAATATAATTTGTTTTCAAGATACAACTATATGCCTCATATAACAATGATTATAGATGGTTGACATGTGCATTTGCAATCCTTATAACATGATAATCAGTAATATTTGTATGTGGTGATTTAAGTTATATCTCTTGATGTGCATACTAACCATGCAGGTGTATCAGATGAAATCATAGCCAGGAAAGAGCTATGAAGCATATGTGTTTGAATAACACTGAATGATGTTAATTCTTGTTGATAAGATAACATGCATCACTAGTATGATGAGATAGGTCTGAGGACCTGATGAAGGCTAAGTGACTAGTGAGGTGTTATCCTCTTGATGATGAGATAAGGGATTGGTATCCCAGGTGATGATGTAAAATGATGATGCCTTGAAAGGCAGTGGCTTTCTGTGAGGAGGGATTGAGATCCCAGGATAATGTGATTGTGATAGTAATAATGTAACTCAATGTTGTGTATGTTTTACAACTTGGTTGCCTCAACAATCCACTTAAAATATACTAATTAATTACAGTGGAACATATCATGTAGTTTTCGTGGCCATAGATCCATCATCGTCAGCAGCTGGTGATGGTGAAATGGGTTCTCCTGTGGGTTAACCTAGAAACGCATATTTTTGAATAGGTGTGGTTGCTCCTAGCCAAAAATAGGAGGATTAGAGTGCAACTTTGGTTGTAGACACCAGAGCACGGTTTCAGGCCCGTGGCTCAATATGAAAGAGCATGGTGAACAGGCTCATGGCTCAGGGTGTGTGATAAGAGCATGGTGAACATGCCCATGTCTCAATGAATATGGAGCACTGTGAATAGGCCCATGGCTCGTATCACTAGCGTTGATACATGTACCAAGGTGGGCTAGACAAAGGGTAGCCTGACCCTTTGTGGATGTGGCCACCTAAGCATGCGACTACAATCCTATTTGTTGAGCACTCGTGCACTGACCACAAGGTGGTGAGGTCGCAGAGTCTGACTCTTCCATTGACCTTGTATGGCACCGATTCGGGTTTCATAGCCGTCAGTTGGATTTGAGTGGTACGGCTCACTTCCTTAGGGCATAATAATACGTAATCTAGCTGAATAGTATATATTGCTTAAGGCAAAACATGGAACATTGGTTGATGCCTGGCTTGTATAGTTGATCTAGTTATACCTTGCAGTTACTTATATGTTCTTTATGTTTTGTGATAAGATCTTATAAATCTTATCTTTTCAATCATGTTCCATAAAGAAAATTAGGTTATATGCCTCCCTAATATCTTGGTAAGATTGATGGTAATAATAGTCTTTCTCAATATGCTGCTCTTATTATTTGTCATTACCAGCTATATGCTTTATCTGCTTTAAACCTTCTGAGGTTTTATAGTTTCGGCAGGGAGTTATGTTACTCAGTGGGACTGGGTGTCTCACCCCATTGGTTTACAACCTTTTTAGGTGGTCGTGCTAGACGTGGTGGTGGTCGTGAGGTTGTGGCTGAGAAGCAAGAGGAAGAGCAGTAGAAGGCAAGAGATGGACATGCTGCTATTTTGTTGGTTTTGTAGTAGAGTCCTAGAGTCATCCCTGTACTCTCAGGTCCTCAGAGGTGTTTTGACGACGTTTCACGATGGATAGCTGATGTATTTTGTTATATCCTATTGTTGGCCTTATGTGGCCTGTTATGTACATATAAACATGTGATGAACTCATGTGCTGGCAGGACAGCTGGTTTCCCTATGCTATGGACATATATTAGGCTTGTAATAGTTGTATAACATGTTTCTTTGCAGGATCTGGATGCAAACGTTCTCTTATGTATGCTTTCTGAAATCAGTTTTAATTAACCCATGTTTTTAGTAATATGTGGTTCTACACGTTTTTGTGTGTCACCTTGTTGTCTGTGTGATGGTGGAGTGTCACAATAACAATGCGTACATGATAGATCCAATTGCAGATGCATTTAGAGTCTGATTCATGCATTCCATTTCTTCACAATATTTGGGACATTGAGTTCTGGAGATATCAATGCCATGAGACATGGAGAGGTATCCTCTCCTTGACTCCTCCATGTTGAACCTCTTCTACACTTCATCAATATATGTGCTTTGACTTAGTCCAAGAAGCCTTCTAGATCTATCTTTATATATCTTGATTCCTAGGATGTAGGATGATTCACTGAAGTCCTTCATAGAGAAAGTATTTCCAAACCAAGTCTTTACCATATGTAAAGTAGGTATGTCATTCCCCATCAATAGTATGTCATCCACATATGATATGAAGAATACAATGATGCTCCCACTAACCTTCTTATAAACACACAATTCATCTTCATTTTGACTAAATCCAAACTCTTTGACTGTTTCGTCAAATCATAGATTCTTGATCTGAGATGCTTGCTTCAATCCATAGATAACCTTTGTATCATACAAACTTTATTTGCTTCCTTTGGATTTATAAATCTCACAGGTTGTGTCATATACACATCCTGAAGAATATTCTCATTCAGGAATGTGGTTTTAACATCCATCTTCCAAATCTCATAGTCATGATAAGATACATTGGCAGGCATGATCTTGACAAACTTAATCATGACAACTGGAGAAAAGATTTTGTCATAGTCAACACCTTAAACTTTTTTGAAACCCTTTACAACCAATCTACCTTTGTATAATTGTACATTACCATCCATGTCAATCTTGTTTTTGAAGATCCATGTGCACCCTATGGGTTTTACCCCTTCAAGTCGATCCACCAAGGTCCATACCTTGTTGGAATAGATGGATCCCATCTTAGATCTCATGGCTTCTAGCCACTTCTCAAATTCTGGTCGCGTAACAACTTCTAGGTAGGTAATTGGCTCATTATCAATAACCAATTGATTGCATTATTGAGTCACAAGATAACCAAATCTTTTTGGCTCAAGGCGTTTCCTACTAGATCTATGAGGTTCCAGTGTTACTTGAGGAATTTGAGATTCCACAATGGTTTGTGACTCTCTATGTTCCTCTTGTACCTATATAGGTTCAATGCTTTCTTGTTGGTCTCGAATCTCTATGAGTTCTACTTTCTCCCACAGATTCCTTTGGAAATGAATTCCTTTTCTAGAAAAGCAACATCCCCAACAACAAATACTTTGGTGACAAATGGAGTATAAAATTAGTATCCTTTGGTTTCCTTATGATACCCAAAAAATTAAAATTAATTAGATTTAGGTCCAATATTTTCGGGATACTTCTTTTTCACATAAACTTCACAACCCCAAATCTTCATGAAAGACACATTGGGACGCTTCCATACTATGTCTCATATGGTGTCCTTTGAACCGATTTAGATGGTACACAGTTAGGTGTAAACACAGCGGCTTCTGGAGCATAACCCCAGAAGAAAGTTGGAAGATTGGCAAAACTCATTATTGATTGCACCATATCTAGCAATGTGACATTCCTTCTTTCTAATACACCATTATGTTGTGGTGTTCCAGGTGGAGTCCATTATGATATGATACCAGGGTCTCGCAGAAGGAACTCAAACTTGTGGCTTAAGTATTCTCCACCTCAATTAGAATGAAGTGTTTTGATACTCTTTCCAAGTTGACTCTGTACATCATTCATTAAATCCTTGAACTTTTCAAGAGTTTTTGTCTTATGTTTCATGAAGTAAGCATAACTATACCTACTGAAGTCATCAATGAAGGTAATAAATTACAAATATCCACCTCTAGCATTTTTTCTAAAAGGGCCGCATAAATCAGTATGTATGAGTCCTAATAGATCACCAGCTATTTCTTATTGTTGCCTTAGTGGCCATCTATTTCTTGCTCTGATACCATTAATGTAACACCCCTCCCTAGGGTTTCTTACGTAACCAGCGGAAGCACAGCCTAATCCCCAACATTATCCATAATGTGGGGTACTTGGCATATCGGGGAGGGAGTGCCACATACATGATCTCATATCAAGAAATAAACAACACTTGGCATTCATATAAACATAGATTCATACATGAGTTCTTCTTGGAAAGATAACTACATCATGATACTAAAGCTATACTAACATAAACTGGATAAGACAGGATCTCCATAGATGGACGTCCCACCAGGCAACAACTCCTTAGATCTTTGGGTCTTTGGTATCCTTAAGATGATTCCTTCTCTTTAGCTCCAACTCCTACGGACATCACGTCCCCAGCCATGCAAAGGGAAAACAACATAGTAAGTAAGCGGCATTGGCATATTATAAGACATAAAATAACATATAAATTGATTTGACATAAACATGAACATGCATTAACATTAATTGTTTCTTGACGTCTTTTACATAAAGAAATTGACTAGAAGAATATGCTCCTCTCTTAATGCCCCATAAGGAGCCCATAATGCTCGGAAAGCCCATAATGCTCGGAAAGCCCATAACAAGGTGCATATAAATCTAAATCAATTTCCATTAGTCATGATCTTTCTTAAACTTAGCTTATCTTCTTAATAACCTAAACTTTGATCTTAATTGGGATTTCTCCCTCTTGAACATGATTGGGATTTCTCCCCATGACCATAATGGGATTTCTCCCATCTCATGTTCCTTAATCATAATTCATAACATAAATGTGGTTTCTATACTTAGACTTATATTATAGCAAACAATCATTCAATAATCATATACTTGAAGGGAGACATGCATTTATCATGACTTTAATATAAAGTGCATAAACATATCATAAACATCCAATAAATCAAATTTACTATGCCAAGGGCATGGCCCGCTTACCTTGATCTAAAACACCTAAGTCAAACCTGGTTTGACTGGTTGGATCCTTTTAATCACCTGAAATTAACATAATTATCATTCATCATACATATTGAACCCTAATTCGTTCATATAAGAATTGAGATGTGAAAACAGAGAAATCAGGCAATGAAAACTAGAAAATCGGATTCCTTAATAAAAATCCTTTCCAAAATGTATTTTTGCGTAATTTTCCGATAAACAGGCGATTTACTATGAATTTTCAAAGATTCGGCCAATGAAAAATCCGAGAAAAGCCACGTGGGCGTTTTTATCTGAGTTAGCAGCTATTGGGCTCGGGCCCGCTTTGAGTTGGACCAATCATGCTTGGCCAACTCAGCAGTGAGGACTGCCTCTGAGGGCTCGCGATCAAACAAGGGGAAAAAGGCGAAAACCCTAAAATACCCTCGCGGGTGGACAACATCAAAGTAGGCGGACAGGGGTACCACGGTCAGATCAGGACCTGGATTGTTCCCCTATCTTCTCTATGACGAGAGAAGCACCAGGAAGTTCATCTCTAATCAGAACCTTGGAAGGCAGAAAGTACTCGCGGTATATGGGATCTCCACTGCACTCGCGGCACCAAGGCGAGGCCATTGAGCCAAAGGTCGAGCCCTGATGTGCACAGGAGCTCTGGACTGCTCTTCGTAGTCATGGCCATGGATGTCGGGTATGACCATGGGTGCCAAAGCTCAGAAGCCAAGAAAAGGTTCGGGATAGCCTAGAAAGGCTGGAGATGACCCGCACAGTCAGGCTATGGTCGAGAAGGAAAACGCCAACTGGAAGGGCCACAAAATCATTGTAACTCGTCGGAAAAACGTGAGGAACAGGGGAAGACGATCGAAGTCAGAAATCAAGAAAACGGGCAGAGGCGGCCCAAATGATGATCAGAAATCAATCCTGGAGACTCGGAGAGGTCGGAGGAGCCGTCTCTGAGACCCAGAAACCACTGGAATACTAGGCCGACTGGCGCCGGCAAGCATAGGCGGCGGCTCTACAGGACCTGCTAGCAGGGGCAACGGCGAGGCAACCGGAGAAGGTAAAAGTGAAGCTTGGTATCCTGGGATGCTCACCGCGAGAGTAATTGACCTGAGATGACGTAGGTCACCGGGGTGAAGCTTCGGTCGTCAGAGAAGGAAGGTCGAGTAGGGCGGAATGTTCAGGGGCACCCGGGGCCGAATTGGCAGAGGAAGAGGAAAGCTCGGGGGCTGGTGGTGCTTTCAGGCCGCTCAAATGGAGGTGAGAGGGAGCGGGGAGGTGTCTGTGCTTCAATGGAGGAGGGAAGGCGATGCCCTATATTGGGCATTTAATCTGTAGGGCACGAGGGGGCGCGAGTCAGGGCTCGCTGGATTCGGCGGAGTCTCGCAAAGACGTTGGCGAAGAAATGAAGCAAAACGATTGAGAAACGAAGGAAATCATAGGCACGCATTCAATCACAGCTTAAACGGTTGTTGATCGCGAAACTGATGGAGGTGGAAGAAGATGGACGCACCGTTGGATCTTGATCCAACGGTCCCTGTGCATGTGCACGAGGAAGTAACGCGTGACAGTCATAAATCGGAACTTTAGGGGAATAAAAGCAAATAAATGACATTCTCAATAATTTCTTAGTCAAACCATATACAAATCATTCAAAATTGCTTTGAAGGGTCAAACATGGTCATAATGGGTTCAAATTTGAACCATAGGTACATGAGAGGGTCTAGAACATCCCCATTCAATTGGATTTGATGCTTGTACACGTTTTAGGCCTAATGTAGCAAAAGTCATCATGTACACTTAAATGAATATAAATAGTGCATATAAAGTCATTAATTTTTCAAATATGAATTGCAAAACATGAAAAACGTGCATTCAACATTATTTAATTTCTATTAGAAATATGGAGACCATTAAGCAAATAATTAAACAAGTAAATCACTAATTATCATAAGAGAGAGAAAATTGGACATAAAACAATTATTCTAAATTTTCTTCAACAAAAGGGCATAGATATACATGAAAAGATTTTCTTTAATCAAAACAAGGATAAGAGAGCTATTGAGAAAAATAAAATGATTTTGTAAAACTTAACATGGGCAAATTGCAATTAAGTCCTCAACTATTATCTAATTTAGAAAAAGGCATGTAAGGAATAAAATATATTGGAAAATTTGCATAACAAGATCGGGATGTTACAATTCTACCCACCTTAAATAAATTTCATCCTCGAAATTTCCTAGAGTTTCTACCCACCTTAAGGGTTTCACATAAACTTGCAAATTTTTCATACAAAATTTTGTTATAAAAGGAGCATTCATAAACAAAGCATTATTATTCAAAACAAATTACTTAACTACCCTTCCTAAGTCTCATACTCACTCCTTAAGATTACACCTAACTCATTACACTTAAGGAATCTATCTGTCACTTACCATGACTACATCTTCATAGTTGTCTAACCTTAGGTCATATATCCTTCATCTCTTTATATGTGGTGATCAAGCACATATTTAGAAATGTTAGATCTTTTCATGTTACATATCACCAACTTATTTGTACATGTGTCCCATACCACACACACAATTAAGAAAGTAAGGCACATGAATAGTCACATTAAAAGACATTTTCCTCAAATCTCAATTGGGTGGCCCTTACCATTGAGACAAGGGAAAACATGTCATCATCTAGGGTTTGGTTTCAACTACATGAGCATACTAACATGTACTTCTCTATTGAGGTGAGGGCTCTAGTCATCTTTAGGGTTCTCTAGACATACTAGAATACATAATCATGTTCTCTACTTCTATTCCTTCATCCTAGGGTGACATGCATGAATCCTTATTGTTGCCTTAGTGGCCATCTATTTCTTGCTCTGATACCATTAATGTAACACCCCTCCCTAGGGTTTCTTACGTAACCAGCGGAAGCACATCCTAATCCCCAACATTATCCATAATGTGGGGTACTTGGCATATCGGGGAGGGAGTGCCACATACATGATCTCATATCAAGAAATAAACAACACTTGGCATTCATATAAACATAGATTCATACATGAGTTCTTCTTGGAAAGATAACTACATCATGATACTAAAGCTATACTAACATAAACTGGATAAGACAGGATCTCCATAGATGGACGTCCCACCAGGCAACAACTCCTTAGATCTTTGGGTCTTTGGTATCCTTAAGATGATTCCTTCTCTTTAGCTCCAACTCCTGCGGACATCACGTCCCCAGCCATGCAAAGGGAAAACAACATAGTAAGTAAGCGGCATTGGCATATTATAAGACATAAAATAACATATAAATTGATTTGACATAAACATGAACATGCATTAACATTAATTGTTTCTTGACGTCTTTTACATAAAGAAATTGACTAGAAGAATATGCTCCTCTCTTAATGCCCCATAAGGAGCCCATAATGCTCGGAAAGCCCATAATGCTCGGAAAGCCCATAACAAGGTGCATATAAATCTAAATCAATTTCCATTAGTCATGATCTTTCTTAAACTTAGCTTATCTTCTTAATAACCTAAACTTTGATCTTAATTGGGATTTCTCCCTCTTGAACATGATTGGGATTTCTCCCCATGACCATAATGGGATTTCTCCCTCTTAAGCATGAATGAAAAACTTATTCCCTCTTAATCTTGATCTCATGTTCCTTAATCATAATTCATAACATAAATGTGGTTTCTATACTTAGACTTATATTATAGCAAACAATCATTCAATAATCATATACTTGAAGGGAGACATGCATTTATCATGACTTTAATATAAAGTGCATAAACATATCATAAACATCCAATAAATCAAATTTACTATGCCAAGGGCATGGCCCGCTTACCTTGATCTAAAACACCTAAGTCAAACCTGGTTTGACTGGTTGGATCCTTTTAATCACCTGAAATTAACATAATTATCATTCATCATACATATTGAACCCTAATTCGTTCATATAAGAATTGAGATGTGAAAACAGAGAAATCAGGCAATGAAAACTAGAAAATCGGATTCCTTAATAAAAATCCTTTCCAAAATGTATTTTTGCGTAATTTTCCGATAAACAGGCAATTTACTATGAATTTTCAAAGATTCAGCCAATGAAAAATCCGAGAAAAGCCACGTGGGCGTTTTTATCTGAGTTAGCAGCTATTGGGCTCGGGCCCGCTTTGAGTTGGACCAATCATGCTTGGCCAACTCAGCAGCGAGGACTACCTCTGAGGGCTCACGATCAAACAAGGGGAAAAAGGCAAAAACCCTAAAATACCCTCGCGGGTGGACAACATCAAAGTAGGCGGACAGGGTATTACGGTCAGATCAGGACCTGGATTGTTCCCCTATCTTCTCTATGGCGAGAGAAGCACCAGGAAGTTCATCTCCAATCAGAACCTTGGAAGGCAGAAAGTACTCGCGGTATATGGGATCTCCACTACACTCGCGGCACCAAGGCGAGGCCATTGAGCCAAAGGTCGAGCCCTGATGTGCACAGGAGCTCTGGACTGCTCTTCGTAGTCATGGCCATGGATGTCGGGTATGACCATGGGTGCCAAAGCTCAGAAGCTAAGAAAAGGTGCGGGATAGCCTAGAAAGGCTGGAGATGACCCGCACAGTCAGGCTATGGTCGAGAACGAAAATGCCAATTGGAAGGGCCACAAAATCATCGAAACTCGTCGGAAAAACCTGAGGAACAGGGGAAGACGATCGAAGTCAGAAATCAAGAAAACGGGCAGAGGCGGCCCAACCGATGATCAGAAATCAATCCTGGAGACTCGGAGAGGTCTGAGGAGCCGTCTCTGAGACCCAGAAACCACTGGAATACTAGGCCGACTGGCGCCGGCAAGCATAGGCGGCGGCTCTACAGGACCCGCTAGCAGGGGCAACGGCGAGGCAACTGGAGAAGGTAAAAGTGAAGCTTGGTATCCTGGGATGCTCACCACGAGAGTAATTGACCTGAGATGGCGTAGGTCACCGGGGTGAAGCTTCGGTCGTTGGAGAAGGAAGGTTGAGTAGGGCGTAATGTTCAGGGGCACCCGGGGCCGAATTGGCAGAGGAAGATGAAAGCTCGGGGGCTGGTGGTGCTTTCAGACCGCTCAAATGGAGGCGAGAGGGAGCGGGGAGGTGTCTGTGCTTCAATGGCGGAGGGAAGGCGATGCCCTATATTGGGCATTTAATCTGTAGGGCATGAGGGGGCGCGAGCTAGGGCTCGCTGGATTCGGCGGAGTCTCGCAAAGACGTTGGTGAAGAAATGAAGCAAAACGATTGAGAAACGAAGGAAATCATAGGCGCGCATTCAATCACAGCTTAAACGGTTGTTGATCGCGAAACTGATGGAGGTGGAAGAAGATGGCCGCGCACAGGGAAGTAACGCGTGACAGTCATAAACCGGAACTTTAGGGGAATAAAAGCAAATAAATGACATTCTCAATAATTTCTTAGTCAAACCATATACAAATCATTCAAAATTGCTTTGAAGGGTCAAACATGGTCATAATGGGTTCAAATTTGAACCATAGGTACATGAGAGGGTCTAGAACATCCCCATTCAATTGGATTTGATGCTTGTACACGTTTTAGGCCTAATGTAGCAAAAGTCATCATGTACACTTAAATGAATATAAATAGTGCATATAAAGTCATTAATTTTTCAAATATGAATTGCAAAACATGAAAAACGTGCATTCAACATTATTTAATTTCTATTAGAAATATGGAGACCATTAAGCAAATAATTAAACAAGTAAATCACTAATTATCATAAGAGAGAGAAAATTGGACATAAAACAATTATTCTAAATTTTCGTCAACAAAAGGGCATAGATATACATGAAAAGATTTTCTTTAATCAAAACAAGGATAAGAGAGCCATTGAGAAAAATAAAATTATTTTGTAAAACTTAACATGGGCAAATTGCAATTAAGTCCTCAACTATTATCTAATTTAGAAAAAGGCATGTAAGGAATAAAATATATTGGAAAATTTGCATAACAAGATCGGGATGTTACAGGATATCTTTGTCCCCTCCTTCTTCAGAAGTTCCTACAGATAGAGAGGGAAATTTCTCTTCTATTGTCCGGGCTGGCAACATTGGTGAAAATTTCCTCCTTTGGTAACTCCTCCCTTTACTTTAAGTGCAAAAGACTTAAGCTTCTGGTTAGCTTTAGAACTCTTCTTAGATTTTCCTTTTCCCTTGGACTTCCATTTTGTTTTGTGGATCATCATCACAGACTTGGGCTTGTCTTTCTTCATTTTCGTTTCAACGTCTCAACGTTCCAAGTAATTCTAACAATGGCTTATCAAAATTATTAATGTTGTAGTTCATGACAAACTGAGTGTATGACTCTATTAGTGATTGTAGAATCATGTCAGTGGCCAATTCTTGTCCTAAGGGAAATCCCAGTCTCGCAAGATTCTCCACATACCCAATAAACTTGAGGACATAGGAACCTACTGGATCTCCTTGTACCATGTTACACTTGAACAATGCCTTGGAGATATCATATCTCTGATATCTTTCCTAATGTTGGTAGATGTTCTTAAGATGTGTTAGCATCTCAATCAAATCTATATTCTTAGGCTATCTCTGCAAATCATAGTTCATTGAACACAACATCAGACGTTTGAAATCTACTACATCCTTAGCATGCTTCTTGTAAGCATCTTTGCCTGCCTTAAGCGAACTGGGAGTAGGTTCATATAGCTCTAGTTTTTTTAGGACATAGAGCTTGTGCTCTTGTGTGAGAAAAATTATCAACGTCCTAAACCAATCTTGGAAATTATTCCCATTCAACTCATCCTTCTTAAGAATTGATCATAAAAAAAACATGTTGTTTGTCGTCATTTGATTATACAAGAGAAAAGTTTGCAATTTAGTCAAAACACATTTGATTTGAAAATAAAATTTGATGATATTTAATCAGACCTTTAATTAACTATCACTCGCACTATTTTATTCAAAATTTATGAGCCTCACTTATCAATTTGAAATATTACATCATACAATCTTCTAGTGAGCCAAGACCCAATACATTCAAGTTATTCTCCAGACAACGCCATCGTCCATAATCAATTATTAAGGTAGGAAACGTTTTCCAATCACATCTTATGCAATCCTTAGATAGATGGTATACACAACTCCTTGCCATAGTCATCTGCATTCTTCTAGGTACTTAATCTCATTAAGGTCACCTAGTTTAGTCTGACACAAGATCCAACATGATAGTAATGCACTATGCTTGGTAGGCCACATAACTACCATTAGAGTTCCACGAGATAGACAACACACCACATTTAGAATTCCCACACATATTCAATCAATATTTTCATGTGTGTTGCTAATGGAAAACATCTAAGACTTAATATGTTTGATTTAGGGATTTTATATTTATAAATTTATACACATATCCAATCACCACATACTCATAGTATGTATCATACACATTCTATAACCATGATGAAAGCATGAAATAATAAACATAAGCAATGGTTATGGCCATCCTATTGTAATTCCTTGGAGTCACAAGAAAGTAGTACCACCTAATGTCCACATCATATGTAGCAACATGTTGATGATGATGATCTATGCTGGATCCAGTCTGGGCCAATCTGTTCAAACCTTGAACCGGTCATCTGGGCGGTCGGTTTGTCTTGTGGGCCTATTGTCTGGCCTCCAGTCTCTATGACATATGGACTCCTCCATCCAGTCGGTCGTGCCACCAATCAATCTGTTGGCTCCTCCTATCATTGACATCCTTGGTCCTCTAGCTGAAGGGTTCATCTCCTGAACTAGTTGGTTTGCCTGGTGCAGAATGCCCTCTTTCCCATAACAGGAAATAAAAGCTATTCTATTCCTATTTAACATATTGCATTATCATTGGGAAGGAAACAATTAATACTTCTATATATGTGAAAGAAGAGAAAGTCTTGATATACAAACCGAGATATAAATAGGAAAAACAACCATCCGACCAAGCACAAAAAGGTCAAGGGGTATATGCCATAACCACACTTCCTAGATGAACGAACATGAAGGAGTTCTTCCTTCTATGTGATGAGCTAGTGTCAACCTGGACTCCCATAATTATCTCTCCCTTGTCGTACCTCTCTTTGACAGGTAGAACTTGGTTGGTCTCTCTTAATTACCACAACCAGAGAAGACAACAATCGTCAGAGCTAATTGATGTGATTGGGAAGCCCCCAATACTCCTCTATTTATAGGAGGTTTAGGGTCAGTGTTCCTAGTCTAAGCGGGAGTCGAAGGGGACAAACTTCACAAAATATTGCAACCTGGGAGCAGCAAAACAATTGATTCATGGTTGGCATATGAGATGATCATTTCAACCCTTGAACCAGTCGTTTTGTCATGTTTCACAATCACAATTATTTTGGCAATTAATATGCAATTAATGCACAACATGGCATCAACATCATTCCTCAATCCAATCTCATTGATCAACCAAATGACTGGTTTACAACTTGAGATGATTGGTTCATGCACCTGAGCCGATCAATGCACTTGTTGAACTGCTCTTTTCAAAGTGCAAATTTACAATATTGTTTAAATTGAATACCTAACACTTTAGTAATGAAGTTTAAACATCATTAATGAATAAACTCCTATTCCAAGTGTATTCCTATGCGTGTGACCCTTAGGTGCCAAGTTACATTGGAAATGAATGTCCATAACTAATGTATGATATCACAAGCAATGATGTACCTAGAAAGACATCATTCCTACTGAAGTAATTTGGAAAGTTGGAGAACAACTTAAACCTACAATCCATAATTGGGGTTAAAGTGATTGTATAGTTCCTTTGTGTCCAATATCTAGATCGAACTCAAAGCATGGAATCATCATCCTCTTCCTCATTCAATCCATGTTCTTTGAACTTAGGCAGACTGACTGAGATATATGTGAACTCAACATTATATATTGATTCACATGTGCATGGCCATGATTTTCTCAGTATCACTTATCAAGTGGGAAGGATATCATACTCCTGTAGGAGGGACAAATCCCATCTACATCACTCACATTCATTCCCCATGTGTCGTAATGTATTTGAGTATCACCTTTATGTCATTCCTTATTCAAGGTCACATTTGATCATAACAAATTACATCAAACAACATATGATGATTGTCATGATTTTAGGTCTAAGAACCACAATCACCACCATCACTATGAGAGATGATTCTCACTATCATTCTATTATTTCCTTGTATCACTTTCAAGGTGGGTTTGTTTGATTCACTATTCTATAACAAGTATCTATGTATTTGATTTGATATCACATATCATGACTAATGAGATTCTACCATCAACCAACACACACTCTAGTCTTAAGTGTTATTATTGTCTACAAGCCTTCCACAATAACAATTGACTAGGGACATAACAATAATGTATATACTCTTAACATCCATATGATCCCATTATGTAGGTCCTCAACCTGAAGACATACATCATTGACATTTATTATGTAATTATTATCTCATAACTGAATAGAAAAAAATAAATTGGAAGTGTGTTTTTATTATTAATCAAGTCATTTACAAATTATGCCATTAAAATCATCATATTATTGACTCTCTTGGCATACTTACCAACAATATCAAAACGTGCACACAATTGATATGGAAGAATTGAAAGCTACATGGCTGGGTGGCAAAGGCAAAGATGAATTTATCTTGTTCTGTAATCTTAAGAAGGAACTGCAATCCAAGTATGGGACTTATAGAAATGCTTTAGAAGGGATTCCTCAAATCATTTGAAGAAATTGGGAATTAATGTAACCTCTCTCTTTTATGAGGTAGGAGCTTTTTGTATGTAGTCACATGTCTATGTGTGAATTGTAATTTTCACCCATTTATGGGTTTGAAGTATATTTACCAAAATTGTTGATACATACATACATACATAAATACACACACACACACACACACACACACACAGATATATATATATATATATATATATATATATATATATATATATATATATATATATATATATATATATATATTAATCAAATATATGATGAGTGTGGCGATTTCTATATGTAAATATGATAATGTCATGTTTTAACATGTCTATTAACTTAATGAGTAATTTTAATTATTTAACTAGTTAGTTATGCATGTAGTTTAATAAGAGATGTGACATATGAAACACACATATTGATGATAACTTAAGGTTTATTGTTACATTATATCTTAGCTTTCATTATATGGTTTAATAAATTACATCATCAAATCAATTAATTTAGTAAGTTATTGAATGGGTACCAAATGGGAGTAATTGATAAAGATTGTCTCTAAGGAACTAGGGTTATTCAATTAATTATAAATGTTTTATATTCATGTGAACTATGTACCACTAGTGATGTTGTATTTGTTTGCATTTTACATGTTTGTGTGTGTGATATCCATCCTATATGTAGGGAGGATTATCATTAGAGCCTTGATGATAACTACATGTACATTTTCCTAATCGTAATGATTATAACTTGTTTTCAATATCATTTGGTTAATTTCAAACACTACCACACATGATTCTTATTTTCATGACTTTAGGGTTTCCTTATAATCATTTACTATGATACACTTGTCCTTTAATCATAATATATGTTGTTGGCACATTACTCTCTTTTAGTATTTGTGTTATATGATCATTGTTCACAAAGCACATATTAAAGACACTATTTTGAGACAAATAAATTTAGGATGTATGGATGTTTTCAATACAAGGTTCAATAGTAAACTTCTAAGTTAAGGCTAATTCAGTACGAGTTCTCCATTATGGTATGACACTCACTACACGAGTGTACATGAATTTCACAATATAGGAAATGGAAGACTAATAGATTTGACCCTCATATTATGTATTATAAGTTTGGTAGAGGTCTATTGTAAAATATATGATGGACGATGGTTTCAATCCAACATATGGAGCACGATTTGACAAAAATGTAGAAAATGCACAATACAATGATGAAGTAATTGTCATTCGCGTGAATTGAACATAACCATGGGTCAAATTATTGGTATTATATTTCATCAACCAAATGTGACACAACTAGGTTAGCATAAGATATTAAAACATGACACAAATATACATAGATTTATGAATGGATGAATCTTCCCATTGGCAATGCTAACTCCCCACACGGAGGGATAGAAAGTGTTTCCTATATAAAAATACATCAATATAAGGATAAAAACATAAATACCAGATGTTGGCTATGTTTCTCATTTGACCCTACTTCTATCATTTCTAATGTTAAAAAAATTCAAAGTGAATCATTTCAATTTTCTTCCTTACTTGTCTTATATTATGAATCCAATGTAAAAAAGTGTATGCATTCATAGAGGGACTTAATGAAGGTAATTTATAATTGGTTGGGACTTGTGGGAAATTAGTTGGATTGCTGATGAACATGAACCGTGCTAATAAATATTGTTTAGTGTGTTGAATGAGAGAATATGGGAGTTGTGATACATATTCCACATATCAATTGTATATCATACATCTACCACATTAAAATACATACCTCTTTTAACTAAATGAAGTACCCTTCTTAACTAAGATTAAAGACATCTCACAATCTTCTTTGTTGGAAATGACTTACTTGCATTATTCAAGATGAAAGAACATCTTATACCTATAAGGGATTCCCTACAACTTGAAATCAAGTTGCTAAGTGAGGATATGTAAACCCTATGGTGCCAATAAATAAGGGATGTTAATAATTTAATTATACAACACAATACTTATACATAAATCATATAAAATATAATAACATTTACTTTCTAACAAATTTACTAAGTCGGAGGACCTAGATATTATGGAACTACAACCCCACTGAATGTCTAAAATTTTAACAAAAGGAAGTTTTCCAGAAACACATAATGCAAAAACATTTTATTATTTCCAACAATAATGATGGATTGTTATCGTGACTATATTTGGTCAATTTAAAAATTAACAATGTGTCATCATGTTACTGAATGCAATGTAATTGTGATTTTTTGCATGGGGTACATTTTTGTAGATGTAACATTGTCATTATATATATATATATATATATATATATATATATATATATATATATAGCTAGAAAGAGATGGAAACAGTGGGATGACAATTGAACACATCAAATCAATTGCAGTGAAGAGTTTTTCAGATCATGTACTACATCATCAACAATTTGAAGATGATAGGGCCAACATCTTAGAGCATGTGAAGATGAAAAATGGGTTAAATTATTCATTTACCAAAAAAAAATCCAATGTAACTACACTATATACACTCTTTATAAAATATGAACATGTCCTAAATGTTAATGTGTGGTCATGGTGTGATGGTTTCCATATATACATGTTCCATATTCTCGCATGCAAAACACCACTGATTTGAAGCTTGTTGTAAATGAGAAAATAATACTTAGTATAGGTGGTAAGTCTATTGTTCAATGCAACTTTAACCAAACTGATGCATTGTAATAATATAAATTTCTGAGGATATTTGATGTTTAAGTTGTTGTTTGTAGTATAACCCTATTGATGATCCTTCCATCTATGCGGTCGAATTTTAAAAATAATCTATATCTTTTTGGTTATTCAAATACCTCTCATGATATCACCATAACATGTTTCTATAGTATATATTACGTTTTCTTATATGATAAAAAGTGTAGTATACCCAAATCTAACTATTTCGTCTAGTATATATTACGTTTTCTTATGCCTTTTCAATTACACTAATAATGAATATACTTGTCTTGAATTAGATTAAATAAGATTAGTTGGGACCAAGGTAATTTAATAGTTTAACAAATAACCTTTTATTTGATGATAATGACTAATTATGTAATTATGTTCAATTGGAAAATAATGATATAAACTAATCAATTAATTAATACTGACCAGAAATTGTTATAAGTATAATTAAGGTAGGAATTAGCTAAATACCTAAAAAGGGAGAATAAATTCATAGTGGGTATTTAGAATCAATCAAAGAAATAATAACTAATGTTATCAAAGGGTGAAATTAACATTAAAATGAGTTCCTTGTATCTTAATTAGCCTTCCTTTTGAATTTCAGGTCATTTTGATAACATTTACTCCATAATAAATTGACATGTATTTTTACCAAATTAATTGGCCACATTAATATATCCCAAGGTCAGACAGTTTATTATTATCAATCCCTCCTTCCCCTTTAGTCCTACGACCCTAAGTTGGGAAGTGACAATCGCAATGGCTTGAAATCACCATGCATGCCCTCCTTTCCTTTCCTCCTCCACCTTCCATTCTACTTTGTGGCTTCTCATCTTCCCCCTCCTCTTCTCCTCTTCCCTCTTCTGCTATTTCTTCCCATTCCACCATCCCTTCTCGCCTCCACCACTGTCAACCCAAACCACATGTGCCCAGTGGCCTGACTATCTCCTACAACTAAGAAGGGCAGAGGAGAGTAGTAGTACGACATATGTTGTTTCTTCACCCTCTGCATGTCCCCACCTACTCCTCACCCAAGATCGACCACATAGAAAATAACATGTAAACTGACCTTTCAACCGCAAGAGATGGTTTTCAACACTGACACGGCTTCCAAAACCTCTACCCTCCAGCAGTAGATGACCACTGCCATGCTCAGTCTCACACAGACACAACAACATGTTACTTGACCTCGCTACTTCCGTGGAGGTTTCTAAGGCTGGGTGAGAGTTCGACAATCAAGATTCTCTCCTATTTGCACCCATACAATGTGGAAGGAAGTAACCATCACCAGTCCCAATGACTACCGTCACTCTTAGACATGGCCTCGATAAACACTCTCTTCTTCTTCTCCTTTTGTCTGTCCTGCGCACCACCCGGCCACCCTGTACCCAGGTTGACTAGTTGTGGCCACTGCCACCACCATAAAGACCATACAGTTATCCTGATACCACCTCCATCATTGTATCTCCATCCATGACAGTTTGTCTCAACCCAAACATCAGCTACACCCTAAACTCGATACACAATTGCTTCGTGCATAGGCACAACGAGGCAACGATCTCACTAGTGAACTCAACACCTCCCACAATTTCTCTCCATTGATGGAGCATCAATTCATCTTCTCCTCTAATGATGTTTTTCCTATTACAACCCACCTTCAAAACCTACAACAGCCACATAACCGAAGATTGAACTGCAAAGATCTCGACAACTATCAACTATGTCATCTACTGGAATTGCAACTCCAGATGTAACTCCAGATTTGGTGGATCATCACCATCTCTTCGAGCTACCTCTTCATCATCACCATCTCTTACAAGAATATTGGGAGTCCATGGATGGGATTCAACCCTGCCTGAGCCATTAGAATCTAAAGCATAGTTGGTCATGGAGGATCTATTTAAGCCACACAGATGACTAGGTGAATGTCCCTATCATGCACTTCAAATTTACATGCCAATTATAGATATAATGAGGCATAATAATTGAGTTATATCTTATTATAGAAAGACTTTTGCAATAACTAGTAACGGTAGTTGGTCAATCAACTTTGTGTAGTATACACACCTCTATATATTGACATATATTGAATAGACTTGTATGTTAAACTGATAATCCTGGAATTTGTAATCATTGTAGATAATAAAAATGTGTAAATGTTAGTTTAGGTTTTAATGAATGGGCTCAAGATATATAACATGTTTATGATAATGATGCATATCTTTGATCGACACCCTAATAGTCATCATGTTGGTACATACAATAGGGTGCAAATAGTAATATATGATAGGTCTATAACTTCTTGTCAAAGGAAAATAACCATCACACATGTAGTAAATGGAAACTTAATTAATGAAGAGAACATTTTTGTTGTGAATGTAGGCATGCTAATAATTGAACCTAATATGTATATGATTGTGATTGGGATATGAACAACATTGATAACTATACAAGGAATGTATGCTTGGGTTTGATTTAACTAACATGCCTAATGTGTTCCTAGGATGAATACTTGACTTTGCAGATCTATTATACCTATTGGGCTGACCATTAGTCATGAGGACCAGGATGTGCTCTTCCCTATTTAATTTTGGGCATTAAACTGGCCATAGTATTCCTATAATGAGGTATTCTTCTTAATTGGCCTTTTATTTGTTCCATGATGGAAATTCCTTATTTCGAAACTTGACAAATAGCTTGTTGCCTTGGGTATATGACAGCACCTTCATTGTTGTTTGGATTTGAAAATGTGATTGATGTCTTATACCATGTATTTCCATTCTATTTATGAATATTTGATAAGTTAGCTAGATATCTATTGTATGGTGCATGAAAACAACCACTAGGGCATGTGCCCAAGTTTTCTATTCCACATCTTTTTATATAGGGTGCACTATTTATGCTTAGAGTGTGCTATTCCACCCATTTTTGTAATACCAAAGATCCAATGTTGTCTTGGTCATATTGTAGCTCCTTAATCTAAATATATCTGCATGCAAATATATTTGATTGTTGTGATACTGTGAATTATGAAAAGACTATTCATCTCAAATATTGTACTCTTGAATTTCAAATGCCTCATTCTCTTGAAATTTGTTCTTTTCAATTTACCTAATTGTAATGGCCCCTCTTGATGGAGCACCCTCTTTTGCACTTAATCTCCTTAAAATTCCTAAAATATTTTATATTGTACATATAAAAGTTGATACTAAGGCATACCCTTTGTTTCCTATTTTTTGGGTTGTTCCAAAATCACCCAGGTTTAGGTACTTTGAAGTACATAGACATATGAAGGTTGTATACTTGAAGTTGTCTTGCGAATAGCTTGGAATGGCCGAGTTGCCCTTTGCAACTGGGTTTCTTGTGAGATTGGAGGTAATATATTTTTTATTTGTATGTACTACCCTTAGGCTGAGAAACTTATGTACATGCAACATTTTGTAACTTTGTAAATGGTCATGTTTTTTGCTGCTTAATCTTTCATAGCTCATGTCTTTTACCATTGAATGGGCCTGCTATTGGGTCCCACTCTTTACAGTATGGTATCTGATCCTAAGCAGTCAGTGACTTGACTATTTCAAGTTTTCCTAGGTGGTCCCTTGAATAGGTAGGTGACCCTTTAGAGGTTATTTTCATCCCTAAACCTTATTTGTGAATTACCAATCAGGGTTTCAATCCCTATCCAATTTGGTGATATTCATCCCAAATTGTCTATGCCATTGACATAGTATTGGGCAAACCCTCATCAACCCTACCCTCTCTATAAAGGTATAGCTTTCTAAACTTAAGGGTTGACTCTCCTGGACATTATCCTCTACCCGTTGCCTTATAGAAATCTAGTTCATATACTACAGAGTAGGTGGACTTGAACTCACATGTTTGTTTCTAAATTTAGTTCTTATCGTAAACCCTTTCCATTAGTTTTATTACGAAGCCTCTAATATGTACACTTTAGCTTGCATGGATAACAAGTGTTGAACCATGATGTGAGTTAGAGTTCACCTTTCTCTCTCATCTCCATAGTATGATTGGTTTACCTAATTGGTTAGGTGAGGAGTATTTGGGTACAAAGTACACCTTGTCTTGTGATGACACTGTGATTTTAAACCATCAAGTGAATAAGAAACCATAATTTCTTCCTATAATAGTTTGATGATTTTATAACTACCCAATGCTATGATAAAAGAGGTATAAATCACGATTAGAATGAGGTGTGAAATTTTAGATGGATGCCCAAGTAGGACATGTGGAAGCTTACTCCATACCCTATGAAACCTTCCACTCCTCCTAATATAGAATTTTGAGATGCTTGTTATAAATCTTCCCATCATGTTGTTTGGATGAGTAAAGCGATAGTAGGATGATGGTCTATGTTTAGGTGGTGGTTAGTGGTTGACTTGGTTCCCAGATCAATTTTGGTGCCATTTCTGTATTTTTTTCATAACGTTTTCATCGTAAAGCTTATTTCTATTACAAATTTATATGTCCAAGAAAAAAAGGATTTTGAATTTTATCGATGGTTTTTGTAACTAAGTGACAACCAGAACAAAGTTGGAGTCTCAGAGAAACCATTTAGTGATGAATCCTTTGACCGGCATGCTCCACCTTGAGACCCTATACCTATGTTTGATGTAGCATTTAAGAAGAAGAAGTTCAGATGTATAGATAGCTATGAACTAGTTGGTTTACCCTTATTGACTCTATATGGTTAGATAGGTTATAGAGAAATCCTTTTAGGGTGTAGATCCTTGTAGTATTAGGTTTGGAACTTAATTTAATGAATAGTTGAAATCAATTGTTATTAAAATAGGATACTCTTGGGTAACTTCTGGTAATAATGTCAAACAATTATAGGTATTGCTAAATCAAGATTGTGAGTAAGAACTGCTTGTTATACTACCATTAATGTTACTATAACAATTAAGATCATTTTAAACATTATCTTCACTTGTCATAAATGATGAACTTAGGCTAGGTAATTTATCAAGTTAGGAAAAGAGAAAGAAAGAGGATCAATTCCTAAAGAGTCTGAGTTTAATACACTATATTCTAGATTACCAATAGTTAAATGGTAAGGACAACTCTATGTTGGAAGCTAGGCCAAACACACTAAGGTTGTTCAAATTTAGTAATATGCATCCAATACATTTGTTCATAAGAAATTAAAGTGTAATGAATTAGCTACACCTTCATATGAACCTTGTAATTTATTGTGTATGCTAGAAGCTTGATGAATAACTCAATAAGTTACATATATCACACAATAATGATCAATAGTGAATAGTAACCATGGTTTCAAACAAAGCCCTAATGTTATACCTTGGACCTAACGTTTTTTAAAGTCTACATGAAGTCCTTAGTCATGAGACTTAGAGAATTAATCCACCATAGTAAAATCCATAAATATATTAAATCAGAGATATAACCCAAATTTTTAAATGAAAATAATCTATATATGCAGCGTCACACCCTGATAGTACATGTACACTTAATTAGAAAATATAAATAACTAAATTATAGTGCTTACCAAATGAAAATAATAGTATGATTTTAAAAATTATTATAGTAATGATGGAATTAGTTGTCCCTAAATAGTATAGGATTCCCACTTAGTTTTCGTGATCTAATGACCCTAAGCGAAAACCTAGTTATGAAAAAATTGATAATTCTAAGTTCGATGATGGAAAAAAATAGAAACATTAGAAAAACCAAGATACCTTATATGAGTAACATCATGACAACGATAAGGTGAACGGTCAAACCACCATAACAATGTACATAACCATGACAAATTTGGCCCTTACTATGCTAATCCTAGGATATGTTGTTACTTACCTAACTAAACCTTTAATAGTAGTATAATGGGGACATAAGGTATGGATAAATAAAGTTACACCTTTGGAATGTAATATAAAGATGACATGAAATTTTATGGTATGATTGATTACTTAAGTGAACTAGAAATCCATGTTTTGATTAGGAGATAAAACTTAGTAAATTAGACTATATCTTGGTGGATTTTGGGGACGAAATCCTCTTTAAAGGATGAAGTGTTGTAACATACTCAAATCTAACTATTTCTTTTATTATATATTAAGATTTCTTATGACTTTTCAATTATGCTAATAATGAATATACTTGTCTTGAATTTGATGAAATAAGATTAGTTGGGACCAAGGTAATATAATAGTTTAACAAATAACCTTTTATTTAATGTTAGTGATGAATTATTTAATTATGTTCAATTGGGAATTAACGATATGAACTAATCAATTAATTAATATTGGCCAAACATTATTATAAGTATAATCGAGGAATGGAATAAAAAATACATAAAAGAGGAGAATAAATTCATTAAGTGGGTATTTATAATGCATCAAAAAAATAAAAATACCTAATGTTATCAAATGGTGAATTCAATATTAAAAATGAGTTCCTTGTATCTTAATTAGCTTTTCTTTCAATTTTCTGGTCATTTTGATAACATTTACTCCCTCAGTTGAATTAGTAGAGAAATCATTAACTAACATATATATAGTAACCAAATTAATTGGCCACATTTGTAAATACCAGGGTCATCAAATTTATTATTGTCACTACCTCCTTCACCTTTAGTCCCATGACCCTGGCATCCGGAAGTGGCAACTGCAACGACTTGAAACCACTATGCATGCCCTCCTTTCCTTTCCTCCTCCACTATTTATTATTTTCTTTGGATTCTCATCTTCATCATCCTCGTCTCCTCTTCCCTCTTTTGTTATTTATTCCCTTTCTACTATCCTTTCTCCCCTCTACATACTTCCAAACCAGACCACTTGTGCCTGGCGGCCTGATTGTCACCTACAACTAAGAAGGCTAGAGGAGAGTAGCGTTGCTGTTAGGGATGGTAGAAAACATGTTGTTTCTTCACCCTCTAGATGTCCCCACCTACTCCTCATTGGAGATCAACCACATAGAAAAGAACCTATAACCCCACCTTACAATCTCAAGAGATGGTGTTAAACACCTACACAGCCTCTACAACCTCAACCCTTCAACAGCAAATGACGACCTCCATGCTTCAGTATCTGACAGAGACAACAACATGTTGTTCGACCTGGCTACTTCTGTGGAGATTTTTTAGGTTGGGCATGACTGTGACAACCAATATTATCTCCTCCTGGAACCTAGTCAATTTGGCAGAAATCCACCATCACCTGTCCCAATGGATGTCGTTGTTCTCATACATGGTCTCGACAAACACTCTCTTCTTCTTCTGTCTATCCTATGCACCACTTGGCTACCCTATAGCCAGACCAGCTAGTTGCAGCTATCGATGCAACCATAGAGACCGGACGGTTATCCTCATCCCACCTACATCACTTTATCTCCCATCCATGCCAATCTATCAAAACCCAAACATCAGATACACCCTCAACCCAATACACAACCTCTTAGTGCATAGGAACAATGAGGCAAATATCTTACCAGTAGACTCAACACCTACTACAATTTCTGTCATTGATGGACCATTACTTCAGCTTCTCCTCTAATGATGATTTTCCTACTGCAACCTACCTTCAAAACCTACAACGACCACATAACTAGAGATTGAACTACAAAGATCTTGGCAACAAGCAACTATGTCGTCTACTGGAACTACAACTCCATGTGTAACTCCAGATTTAGTGGATCGTCACCATCTCTTGCAAGAACAATGGAAGTCTAGGGATGGGATTCAACCCTTCTTGAGCCATTAGCATTCAACACATAGTTGGTCATGGATGATCTATTCAAGCCAAGTGGATGACTAGGTGAATGCCCTACCCTACACTTCAAATTTACATACCAACTGTAGAAATAATGAGACATACTAATCGAATTAGATCTTATATTAGAAGGACTTTTGCAATAACTAGTAAGGGTAATTGGTGAATCAACTTTGTGTAGTAAACACACCTCTATATATAGGCATATATTGAACATACTGGTATGTTAAACTAATTAGCTTGGAATTTGTGATTATTATAGCTAATACCGACATGTCAGTTTTATTTTAGGTGGTAGAGAATGGGTTCAAGATATAAAACATGTTTATGATAATGATGCATATCTCTTGATTGACACCCTAATGGTCATCATGTTGGTACACACAATAGGGTGATAATACTAATATACGATAGGTCTACAATTACTTGTTAAAGGAAAATAATCATCACATATAGTAAATGGAAGATTAATTAATGAAGAGAACATTTTAGGTGTTAATGTAGATATGCTAATAATCAAACCTAATATGTAGGTGATTGTGAGTGTGATATGAACAACACTAATAGCTATACCAAGAATGTATGTATGGGTTTGATTTAACTAACATGCCTAATGTGTTCCTAGGATGAATACTCAACTTTGGAGATCTATTATACCTATTGAGATAACCATTAGTCATGAGGACTGGGTATGTTCTCTTCCATATTTAATTTTGGGCATTAAATTGACCAAAATATTCCTATAATGAGGTATTCTAGTTAATTGGCCTTTTATTTGTTCCATGATGAAAACTCCTTATTCTATGGAATTGACAAATATGTTGTTGCCTTGAGTTTAATACCTCACCTGCATTGTTGTTTGAATTTGAAAATGTGATTTATGTCTTATACCATATCTTTCCACTCTGTTTATGCATGTTTGATAATTTAGCTAGATATCTATTGTATGGTGCATGAGCACAACCACTAGGGCGTGCTATTTCTGCCCAGGGTGTGCTATTCAACCTTTTTTATACAGGGGCGCACTATTTATGCTTAGGGTGTGCTATTGCAACCATTTTTGTTAGACCAAAGATATAATGTTCTCTTGGTCGTACTGTAGCTACTTAGTCTAAATATATCTGCATGCAAATATATTTGATTGTCGTGATACTATGAATTATGGCATGGTTGTTCATATCAAATATTGTACTCCTAAATTTTAAATGCCTCATTCTCCTGAAATTCATTTTTTTGAACTTACCTAATTTTAATGGACCCTCTTGATGGAAAACCCTCTTTTGCACTTAAACTCTTTAAAATGAATAAAATCTTTTATATTGCATATATACCAGTTGATACTGACGCATACCCTTTGTTTCCTATTTTTTGGGTTGTTCCCAAAACCACCAAGGTTTGGGGTGCTTTGAAGGACATAGGCATATGAAGGTTGTATACTTGAAGTTAGCTTGGAATGGCCAAGTTCCCCTCTACAACTGGGGCTCTTGCGAGATTAGATGTAGTATTATTTTTATTTTTATGTACTACCCTTAGGGTGAGAAACTTATGTACATGGAACATTTTGAAACTTTGTAAATGATCATGTTTTCCACTGCTTAATCTTTCATGACTCGTGTGTTTTACCATTTGAGTGGGCCCGCTATTGGATCCCACTCTTTACAAAAACCCTGTGAGAAACATATACTGATGATAGTGAGAGAGGCATTTATATAAATATCAACCATTTTTTACAATCCAATCGTATAGCTTTAAAGTATAACTTAATATTCATGCACCTAAATAATTTCATCATCATCAGACTTGTATAGCATGCACAACAATTTAATTCTTCTCAACGATCTGCGTTGAGTTTCATGCTAACCATTAGATATAAAAAGTATATATTTTATGTTGTGACATGTAAAAGATATATGATTGCAATAATTTTTAGTGTGAAATGTGATAAATTGATATTCCTTCCATACATGTAGTTGGGTTTTGAAATAATCTATACATTTTAGTTATTCACATTCCTCTCATGATCTCACCGTAGCATGTTTCTCACTAGATTGTTATCCTATAAATACTACAACGATCCAATGAAAAAATATATCTTCGTGAGAGTGTAAGAGACATTTAAATAACTCCCCATGGTGATCAATTATTTGCAATCCAACTATATGCATCTAAAGTATACCATAATATTTATTTACCTAAAAAATTTCATCATCATCACACTTTCATCATCATCAGACTTGTATAGCATGCACAATAATTAAATACTTTTGAATGCTCTACATTGAGTTTTAGGCTGACCATTGAATGTAACAAGTATATATAATATGTTTTTACATGTAAAACATGTTTTATTGTAGTCATTTTTTGTGGAAAGGTATATGAGTTAATGTACTTCCAACGATAAGGTTGGATTTTAAAAATAAGTTATATATTTTTAGTTATTCAAATTCTTCATATGCTCACGCTGTATCATATTTCTCACTAGATCTCTACCCTAAATATAGGACAACAATTAAATGAGAAACATATCTTGGTGAGAGTGTGAGAGTCATTTGATAAACTCCCCATGGTAATCATTTTTTTACAGTCCAACCATATGGATTTGAAGTATACCTTAATATATATGTACATGCGAAATTCCATCATCATCAAACTTGTATAGCATGCACAACAATTGAATACTTTTCAATGCTCTACCTTGAGTTGTAAGATGAATGTTACATGTAAAAAGTATATATTGTATGTTTTGACATGTAAAAGATATCTGATTGGAATGATATTTCCCATGAAGACATACAAAATGATGTTCCATCTATCCATGTGGTTGGATTTTAAAAATAGGCTATATAGTTTTAGTTAGTCATATGCCTTTCAAGTTCTCACCGTAACATGTTTCTCACTAGATCTCTATCCTACACAAACAAATGTATATACATACATACACACACACACACACACACACACACACACACACACACACACACACACACATATATATATATATATATATATATATATATATATATATATATATATATATATATGTGTGTGTATATATATATATCAAATGAATTGTGTACCTGAGTCCATATAGCTTACATGTACCCATCTTCATTTATGATGATTGTAAAATTCATCTTAATAATCCAACCTTATGGATGTGATGTACACCCCATATATAAGGAATGCATAAAAATTTCAGCACGATACGATCAATCATCTAATAAAAGAATATGAGTATTTTGCAATCAACAATAAGTTGTAGAACTTGCAAAAACCATTGGATGATACATTGATATATAGAGTAATCCATAAGATCTATGATTATGATTTTTGAAACACATCTAATCTATATATGTATCTTAATCAATCCATATGGTTGGATTTTTTTAACATACTCCACATGTGTTATTTTATGTCCGATATATGTACGTTACTTGTAGCGGTCAGTACACACTTCCTAACCCCATATATGTATGTATATATATATATATATATATATATATATAGAGAGAGAGAGAGAGAGAGAGAGAGAGAGAGGGGGGGAGAGAGAAAGTCATGCTACAATACACTCAGGTGTATTGATTGCACCATACACCTCAATGGAGTTTGCCTGTCTATATCATTTTTTTTTGCAAAATCCAAACTGTTGATCTTCATTGTCATTATAATAATAAGCCAAATACAAAATTTGAGCCCCTTTAGATGAGTGTCAGTCACTCATTAAACGATGAAAAAGTTGACACACATAACTAATTTGAAGTGCATCATCTTTTCTCTCTTTATATGCATGACCTGTAAGTGTCAAAATGAGCTCAACTTTATATATAAGATTATCATAAGAGTTTTAAGTGATTATTTGGTTTAGATATTGTTGCATGCATGATGGAAAACCATTAAGATGTTTTGTGTCATATGTACACTTAATTGTATTCTAGCCTGACTCTCTATATGTAGTAAATTATTAATGCTTTTGCAGAATTTTGAATTATGCTACACTTTGAAAGTACTTGTATAAGTTATAGATTATAGATAAATATTGATATTTAATACGGATATAACCATTATTTAAAACTATAGGAAAAATGAACTTCACATCTTATTTTGGTTTAAACATGATATGTGTCTCCTTCTAACCTGAACACTTTGCTACAAGTATGGCTCCAATTGAATTTTTGTGGGATACTTTTATTTAGACCAAATTTCACTTACATATGTTTGGAAAAACCATTATTTCATTTATATCAATTACATAATTTCTTTATCTTCAAATATAATTTTTTGTTTGTAGTTGATCTTATTTTTAGGAACATCTCCAACTCTATACCCTATCCCGATTGGTAGCTTTTAAGACAACTTATTAGGTCATTCCTTCTCTTTAGTGTAAATGAAATCCCAAGTTATGGAGTGATGGAAGTGGATGGGGAGGGGGAATTTTTAGTAAGCAAAGTTACTAACAAAGGTATTGAGAGTTGGTAGTTGTTGATTTTTTTCATATACCATTATTTGGGTGTTGTGGGTGTAGAAGGTATATCTAGCTATATGTTGTCTCTTCCCCTCTCCATGGTGTTTCTGAAGCATTTATTTTCACCCACCTTAATATTTCATTTTGATTGTCCACACTAAGCAGTTCATTGCATGGACACCCATGGAGTAGCTTCACTTATTTAGAGAGTAGTACTTGCAAAAAAAACCTATGTTAGACACTGACAAATTATGATGCCATCATATTCTATTGATTGGAGTGTACATTACTCAAGTCAATCCATAATTTTTAATGATTCACATGTTGGGCATAACTAGTAGTAGTTGCATTAGTCACCCCTTCCAAATAAATAAGATTTCATGACAATAGATAAAAATCTAGGAGGCTGGTTTGTGTTCTATTTAGGCATATCGATGTCAAGATTGTTGGATTGTTTAATTGTCTATGTTCATTTGTTGTTTGTTGTTCTCCAAGGAACCTGAATCCAACTCTTTGAATTGCATTTGTCTTGTTCATTAATGGAATTTTAAGCTTCCTTCTTATCACACACGATATATGGAGCAAAAGTGATAATTTATTTTTCTTTCTTGATGGTATTCCCTTTTCCTTATCTCATCCTTGCATCAAAACTTTGTTCTTCAACCAAAAACCATGGTTTATTGTTACACTTGTTAGGATGATAACTTTGTGATCCCCTAAATTTAGTTCCTCCACCAAAGAGCAACTAGACAACATAAAATTCTATTTTGGAATGAGTCATTTTATTATAGGGTGTTAGGTGGAGTGGAGTTACAAATGCATCTGAACTTGAATAAATGTTGGCCCTATGTGATTTTATTTTTAATACAACTTAACTTGGAAAAGAAAGATCAATTATGATTTGGATTTAGCCAATTTTGATGAATTTATTTTATGATTAACTTCTGAGTTGAAACCAAGTCAACCTTGAGTGATAGATTCAGACAAATGTTGGTTTCAATAATGGGTTCAAATGAATGAACTTTGAGTTATTCACATTTGACAAGGTATTTTAAACTTTTACATATGGAACTACAACCAAAGTTTGGTTCTAGATTTATTACTTTGCCAAAAGAAAATTGAGGTCGGTACAGTCAATATTTCTATATCTTTCACTAAAGCCAATATTACAAAAGTCACTCAAAATCAATCTTGTTCATATTGATATAAGGTGGATTGAGTGTGTTAGATTTACAAAATTAGTTCATTGATTTAGAAATGAATGTGACCCAAATTTGGAGACTTATTTTACAACACATATAGTTTGAGGATATTTTACCAAAGTGTGTTGGGAATTAGCTCTTAGGTGACCCAATTAAGTAAATTTTAAGCATTAAGTCTAACGTCTAGAATTCCAATTTGTCACACTGATGACACACCACACACTTTTACCCCTTTCCATGTCTATGTGTAGAAAGGATCCATCTTTCATAGATGAATGATAAAGAATAACTACTTAAAGCCATTCACTATTGAAAACCCATCGTTCTTATTTTTTTCTAATAAGAAAACCTTAGATCTCTCCTCCCTTTTCTTATTGTGTCCTTTTTCTAGCCTCTATTTTTTAATGAATTATCATGCTAATATTAATGCTCACTCTTTATTGTTTAACTAATATAGTTAATTGGTTTTCATCTTTCTATACTATGTATAATGGTGGTAGTTACATGTTACTTTTTGTTCAACATTTACTAGAAGTAATTCATGTTATAATAAGTTTCTTTTATATATACTTATGACAACATAAGATGAATACTTCAATAAAGATTATGTGGCCCCTAGTGTCACCTTGTCGTGACTAGACATGGCCATTCAATTGAGTTATATTTTGTTTTGATGTTTCTATGTCAAAACTCATATTGTTGAGTATCTTGTAGACAATGTTACTCGTGGACATTGTTAGAATATCTCAAACCATACATACGCATGTAATAGACCCCTTTATTCCCAATTTGATTCGCCCTGATACAAATAACATAAATAAAATTATTTTAAAATTATGTGTTGTTTTATATTTAATATTATTTTTTTAATAGTTTTTAGCTAATGGTATTTATGATCTAAGTACTAGCCATAGAACTAGTACACTTATACCTTATGTACTAAAAATAATTATTGAGTTATAAATATATTTTCTAGATCAGACATGTTTAAAAACATGATCTTATCATATATGTTTATGAGATATAACATAAAAATCATTAGACTATTTTTTACCTTTTTTACTTAATATTGATAGAAAATACACAACTTTTTTATGAACAAATGATCCAAAAATATTTGATGAATATGATGTTTGAAGCACATAAACTGCGAGTAGTGTACATCCCAATTATAAGGTTGGAGTATGTTGTAGGTTTTTGTAAATATGTACATGGGTATATAAATTTAATCTATTTTTGTACATAACTTTCTTAACATGATTAATATGACACACTAAACACATCATTGTACTTTATGTTAACTATTATATCTAAAAAAGCTAAATGGGATGACACTACTTAAGTCCATTGGTATAGTTTAATTTAAGTTATGTTGTATCTTTGATACACCTACTTTGAGATAGTATTGTATATATAAAACTATGTTGCTCTCTCAATTTATAACAAAAATATCTCTTCAAATGGTATCAAGAGCAATTCTTTAAACTTAAGGGTTTTAATAGAAGCATCACACATCCTCTCTCTATATAGTTCCACCCCATTTCTTCTTAATCTTCTTCTCCTCCTTATTCTTTCTCTTCCTCTCTCCACACCGCCCACTCCCATCGACATTTGCATGTGGCTTCTGCCCGTTGCCACTAGTGAGCTAGATACAAGGCAGTAGTATGGTACCACACTGCTAATTTGCCTCTAGGTGAGTGACAAGTTAGGTAGCCACTACCTTGAATGTGGTTGAGCATTGATTCACAGATGTTTGTTCCCTCTTCTTCTCTCCCTCTCTCTATAGGTTCTCTACTTCATCTTACTTGATATTTTGAAAGGAGAATCACATATCAACAATTATTTAGGAGTTTCGCCCATTGCCCCTTTGACATGGTGCTTTCTGGCATAGCAACCTCCATGGAAATCTGATTAGTACTCCTTCGCTCCTCCTTGATCCACCACTTCTTATAGTGATGTGTTGAGTGCAACATGATATAGATCTTTATGTAAACAACTTCTTAATAACATTTGGACTTGTATTTTTCTTACTTTCCTCTCCATGTATTATCTCTATGTACATGGTTGATGACTTTCAATGGTTACATATCAATTATAATTATCCTATCATAGCTCCTTATTCCCGTGGTACTACTTCAAACACATGTATTTATAGCTATCTCTTTCCTGTCATTATGACTTTTACTAGTACTTAAATATCTCCATTATTTCATATGTATCATTGTCCTACTAGTGTGACTCAGTATTCATCATGTCTGAAGGCAAGGAAGAAGGCAAAGATATACCTTAGAACATTATCTATAATGAAAATGTTCTTTTCTCTATCATTAAATTAAATGAGATAATTACCTACTTTAGTTGAATTATATTCAAATAATTCATGAATCTAAAAGTGAAGTTCATATAAAAACTTATTGAGGATACCCTTGAATAGAAATGGGAAAATAGGCAAATCAAAAACTAGATTTGGAATAGTATGGAGCTATCTATGGAATCCAAATATATCTTCTACAAAAATAAAAAAGAATTGTGAGACACTTCTTGATGTTACTGCATGCATGAAAAGATGATCTACGACTCTATAAAATTTGAGATAAACTTTCCTGTGAAAATCATTGAGATAGGTCCCTTGATGAATATTATGATTTTACACATTGCTTATCCCGACATCTTGATTACTTTCAACTTTCTCTTCTAAATATTGAACCAAAGACCATTCCAATCTCATCACTACCAAATTTCTCAATGGAAATCTAGCCTATGCTTTAGTTTACATCATCAACCGAGAAGGTGACAACTTTCCAACTCTTGAATATGGCTTCTCTTTTGTTTAACAATATGATGTCTGTTTTCTAACTTCCAGTCCACAAATTTGCAACTAGAAATTGCAGCATTTGCTCATGGACATGGCCATATCATTTACTTGATATTTATTGCACTCTATTTCCAAGCTAAATTTCCTAAGTCTTGTTGATTTGAGGATATTCTAATTGCCTCTACCTTATCAATTGACAACTGTCTTTTTTTCTATAAAACAAGACACTATGTTTAGTTGTTTTCCTAGTTGATAAGTCTTTTCACCTCCCAAGGTATATTTTTAGGTGTTTTTCTTTTGTTCATAAATTTGATCCAGTAGATAAATTTTGATCCCCACTCTTTCAAAAGGGTTTTCCTAGACTATACCTTTTATAAAGGTTATTGATTCTATAGTCTAGAAAACCATTGTATGTATGTCCTTATTTCATGAATTAGAGGTGTTCTTTGTTTCCCTTCATTGTCGCCTCTACCTCAACCTCGATTTGAGTTTGTTGAGATTGATCTTTCTGACCTAGTGGATTGGGTACCCAACATCCATCTACTTGTGACTAGAGACATGATGAATGCATATTCATCCTAGTTTTAGCTACATTATTAGTCTAATCATTCATATAGCTTAATTTTCGTTAAAATAATTTTTTTATACACTTAGGTTTTTATGTTAATTTGTAGGAATTTGATACTTTTCTTGACAACCTTTTTAGGTTTTAAATTCTATCACTCTATAACAATTTGCCTAGGGGGTCCTGCTAGGTACTACTAAATCCTCTATTTTTATGGCCACCTGTCAAATTGTTAGTGCTACCGACTAGGATGTTGATAGTACCGAGTTGCTTTGATAATTCTTGACCAAAATGTTGTGATGTTCTCATTAGTGTTGACATATGAGTCGGTACTATCGAGTCTTCTTGATTTCTTTTGCCACGAACTGAGCATGTGTCAGTACCACCGACTCCAAAGTTGGTAGCACTGATTTTTGTAGATTCTTGTACTTTCACCTAAAATGCATAAAATCTGAACATAAGCTCTGAAAATATACTAAATCATTTGGAAACATTGAAATTATATTTATTTTATGTAAATAGGTATCACATGGTAACAAAATTAAATCATGCACAATTAATATGATAATTAACAAGAAATGCATAAAAAACAATTTAAAATGGCTTGTGAAAATGACAAATAAATAGTGCATCAAACTCCCCTAAGCTTAAATGTTGTTCATCCTCAAGAAACACACTCTTGGATCTATTTGAGTTGAGTCACCAAAAGGACATACAAATATGAATCTCATTTCTCAACATCCTCACGTAGTGATCCTAAACCATCCTTTTTTAATCACTAAATAATTAATTGCTCTTAAGAGACCAAAAATTTAAAAAATTCCACCCTTAGACCAATGAACACTATCAAGAGAGCAGTTAACATCATAATCATTCAAGAATTTTCTTGATGCATTATGTGATTCCCTATTCTAGATTGCTCTTTCCCTAACTTCCAATCTACTTGGAAGCAATTCTTTGTATACAAATGAATGAGGTGAAAAATCATTTGAGTGACCTACCAATAAGAGCAATGGGTGGTATGAAATAGGTGGTTGTGAAGAATCACAGGTATCAACTGAATCATTTATGTAGAATAAAACATGATGAACCTACATGGTGAAGAGAATGAAAAATGCATGAATCCTAATGCCTAAAATTATGGGTGGAATGATGCATGAATCAACAAGTCTCACAAATAATTGAGAATGAAATAAAAAACAAAAGATTGTATCATGTGAATGACTCGATTTTTTATATGAAGAGTTGAGGGCATCCTTTCTCGCTCTTAATTTTGAAACATTAACATACACTTTTTTTTCTTTTTCTTTTTTTCATTGGCCAATTGTTCTAACATGATGGAACATTATGCTTGGGCTTTACTACATATCATTTATTCATTTATTTTCTTCTTCTGAAGGTTTGGATGTGTATCCCTGCACTCAAATTTTGAAGAAAAATGATGTCCACATGATATAGAACTGAATGATTAAAAATGAATGTGATATACATGTAATAGTTTATGCAACTAGAACGATGTGTACATAAATTTTTGATGCATACTAACACATTTTTTTCTTTGTTGTCTACTAATGCAATCAAAGAAAACTAACTATTATGCAACCTATCATGCTATGCAATGCAAACAAGAAGAAATAATTCATGCTTACTTGATCATCTTAAGGTGGTGAGTCAATAATGAGTGGAGGATGGGTGGAATCACATAATTAAGAGACAAACCTTTCATGGAGTATGATATGTCCCTATCTAATGACCTGTGTACAAGGTAACATTAGGATTTCTTTCTAAAACTTCAATTTAAGGCCTCATTAACTATTTGATCAACTTAAGCTCAAACCCCATCCTCTTCCACATTTCATGAATAATTAAGATCTTTGTTCATATTAAATGTCCTTAAGATGACTAGCCCATACACATCCTCTAAGTGGTGCAACTCAATAAATTTGCAACTAAGCCAAAAAAATAATTTTTAATTTCCATTGCACACAACAAGAGCAATTGACATGAACCATGAATTAAACTCCACTTTTACACTATATAGATTGTGGATCCTACAATTTTTAAAGATAAAACTATAAAGTAAATAATACAACTAAAGTCTAAATAAAAAAAACTTAGGATAGAAATTGTTCCAACTACCCCCCCAAGATTGAACTTGACTATGTCCACATAGTCAAAATTATAACTTAAGAGGTGGATCAGTGGTACTGGATAACATGTTTGGAGGTGGAGGATGTGGTAAGGGGGGATCAAATGGGTAGAATATCCCTGGAAAATTTGGCGGCTACTGTGATGGTGGTGGAGGTTGTGGGATCAAAGTACCCTTTGTTCTAATAGTGATCAAAGAATGGATGTTGGTATCCCTCCATCCTTTGGAGGCACAGATGCATGTTCTCTTGGTTGTCCAAGAGAAGTTTCTCATTCGTTAATATAGCCTGCTGTTGCTGGCCTTGTTGTATTTTCTACAACATCCCATACATCCCTTCCATAGAGTATGGATCATCCTCATGTTGGTATAGTATGTACAGAGAGCCAATCATATAATGATTGCAATGAGGCATGTGATACTTGATTTGATAATAATAAAGGAAATTTCTGTCTATATGTTTTAACTATTTTTTAGATAATAATATTACATGGTAGATGTCTAGAGAATGACAAAACTCAATGACGTATGTCTTCAAGTACATGACTTGAATAATGAGATCATACAGATGTTAAGAGTATGTACATTCTCACTATCGTCCCTAGTTGGTTGTTATTATAGAAATAACCATAGAAATCAATAACACACAAGACTAGAATGTGTATTTATTGATGATAGAATCTCATTAGTCATGATATATGATATCAAACCAAGCACATGGATACATGTTAGAGAACAGTGTATCAGATAGACCCACTGTAAGAGTGATACATGGAAACCACACTTGGTTAGTCAGGACTATCTCTTATAGTATTGGTGATGACTATGGTTCTTGGACCTGAAATCACTACACTCATCACATGTGGTTGGATACACTTTGACATCATCAAACGCAGTCCTGAAACATGGGTTGTTGTAACGGTGATGATTAGGTGACTTTGAAACATGGGGACTTGACTGTGAGTGATAAATATGGAATTTGTCACTCCTAAGGGAGTGTGATATCCTAGCCACTTGAGGAGTGAGACTGAGAAATGCATGACCATGCACATGTAAGTCAATATATGATATTGAGCTTACATATATCTCAAACATTCTACTCTGAATCAAGAAATATGGATTGAACATTTATAGAGGATGATGAGTCCATCCCTCGAGTTCAATCTGGATATCAGTGACAAAGGAACTAAAAATTCATTGTAATACTAATAATAGATTGTAGGTTGAAAGTTGTTCTACAATTTTCCTTTTCACTTGGGTAGCACTGATGTTCGACTAGGCACCACTTTTTGCTTGTGATGTCATAAGTTAGTTATGGACATTCACTGCCAACATGAAATGGAACCTATAGGGTCACACACATAGGATTAACTTGTAAAAGGAGTTTATCCATTAATGATGTTTAGATTGATTACTAAAGTGTTTTGGTACTCAATTAAACATTCAACCAATAGACTTGACTTTGAATCATGAAGTTCAAGTGTTGAACCAACTGAATAGAGTGTCAAATTGATTGAGAACTACATTGACTGAGTTTTGCACAACCTGGACCACCATCTGATCGGTTCACTAGGTGAACCGATTGGCTCATGGTTAGTGAGATGATCAGTTCACTCTAGTGAACCGATCGGTTCACATGGACCAAACAAGAAAGTGTTGGGTTTCCCGATTCATGAGAAAAGAACCTCATTTCACTTGTTCAATTCGATTGGGACAAGAATTAATCTTTGCATTAATTAGAAACGAATAAGGAAAGTCAATTATGGGCAAGTCTGGGAAGCGAAATAACCAGTTCACTGGGTGAACCGATCGGCTCACCTACCCAAACAACCAGTTCAGTTATGAACCGACCGACTCACCTGCCCAAACGACTGATTCAGTTATGAACTGATCGGTTCGCCTACCATAGTGCAATCAGTTCATGGAAAAACCAGACCCTTCTATTCCCACACAGACTGGGAACCCTGACCCTGCCCTCTACTATAAATAGTGGGGTATAGGGGGCTTCTCAGAATGCACAACTCAGAACATTAGTTGCTCTGCAAAGTTGTTGTCCTCTCTAGTTGTGGTAACCAAGAGAGCCCAAGCAAGTTCTACATGTCCAGAGAGGAACAACGAGGGAAAGACAACTGTAGAAAAGTGACTAGTGGTGGGAGAGTGTGTCGCTGATTAGTATATCGACAGAAGGGGACAACTTCTAGTCTATCCATTAGGACGACTAGAGTTCTCAGTGGTCTGTGTGGGATATCTATAGAGGCTGGATATTTCTTTCGCTCAAGAGGACGACTGCCAACTACAGTCCGGGTCAAGACCAGGAGCTGCACAGACGTCGTCGAAGACTAGGTGGTTGAAGGCCACTATCTACGAGGTATTATCACTGAGCAAGCCTCAGGTGCAGGTATATCTCGCTAAACCATCTTTCGTATTGCATAGTTGTTGATGCAATCTGTTGGTTATGGGTTTGTGGTTAGATAATTTTTTGTTTCCACTGCTTGTTCTGTCCCACAAAACCCAATAGTGGTATCAGAACCACATCAACATACTTTGTTTTAGATTAATTGATATGATTAGATTTTGGTTTTTCACCATCGATTTATTGCATGCGATGCAAATACTTTAACTGGCTAATGTGCATATCCGATTAAACACCCCAAATCCCTATATACATATATGATATGGTATATATATGCAATAAATACGCATCACCCTAAAACGGTTTTGATGGTGGATGTGTAGTATGGTTATGGACTATAAACCCCTATGTGTGTGCTTGGTTGGTTGTGGTTATTTGTATTTCGGTCTGCGTACCGAGCCCTTTCTTCTATTTCAAATGTAACTCGAGATAACTTGAGCCTTATCTTCTATCTTTTCTCCCACCAAATATAACTCGTGGTTTCCCAAAGAGATATGTAAAAGTAGGATAGTTTTAATTCCTGTTTTGTCAAAGAACGATGGGTACCCAGACGAGCGATTGGAGGACTGAGAGGACCAGATGATGGTGCAAGACGAGCAACTGGTGGCCTAACGAGGAGCACAACGACCCAACCAACTAACTGTCTGGAGATTCTTGACGATCAGTTGGTGACAACCAACTGACCGGCCAAGAGGCAAGCTGATCATTCATAGGATGAGTTGATCAATCCATAACGTCCCAAGCATAGGTCTTCATCAACAACAGGTTGATGCATTTGATGTAGACCTAGATAACTGTAATTCCTTGTGACCCAAGGAATTACAATAGGATGGCCATAATCATCACTTTATCACTTCGCATGTTTTCTTATGGGATATAGCATGTATATGATATGTACTACATATGTGGTGGTTGGCTATGTATATGTATATAAATACTAAACCCCTCAATATAATATTAAGTCTTAGACGCTTTCCATAAGCAGTACACATGAAAAGCTTGATTGACAAGCGTGGGCATTCCAAGGGTGGTGTGATGTCTATCTCGTGGAAGTGTGATGGTAGTTGTGTGGGCCCACCAAGTGGGGTACACTCCTATCGTGTTGGCTTTTGGGTCAGGCTTAACTAAGTGTTCTTAATGAGATTAAGCACTTATAGGCATGCAAATGACTATGGCAAAGAGTTGTTCATATCGTCTATCCAACAAATGCATAAGATGCAATTAGTAAATGTTACCTACCTTAATAATTGATTATGGCCATTGGAGTTGGCCGGGTAATAACTCAATTCTTTTTTGATCTTGGCTCACTAGAAGGTTGTATGCTACAATCTTACGAATTGATGGTGAGGGCTATCAATTTGATCAAAATAGTGGGGGCGATAATTAATTAAAGTCGTAATTAATATGGTCAACTTTATCAAATCAAACAAATAAAAAATGTTTTGAAATGTTGCAAAATTCTTTTGTAGAATATAAATGACAAATACAAATATATTATTATTACAATCAATTCATAAACAAGATAAACTTTAAATCTAGTTTGGGACCTTTGAGAAGTGTTCTCAATAGTGAGTGTAAACATTGATGTCCTTAAAAGACTAGAGCCAGTAGAACCACTCCAAATGCCCCTAAGGCTAAAATTGGATGCTTACTTGAAGTATGCCAATGATGCCTAAGACATCAAGAACCTTATGCTAAGATATATGAACTATGAGTAATAATCATGGGCATTCTTAAGATGGCTATACATCTTAATAATCATGTAAAGCGTGAAAGGTGTAATGTCTTTAAAGCGATATTTGAGTATAATCAGACAGATGGAGATCAAGTATAATCACATATGCTCAATATGATTGTGCATATAGATCAGCTGTGATTTCTTATAGGTCAAGAGTTGACCAAACATATGATTCTACAAATCATTGTGTGGATCATATAGCCAGTTTATCAAATGTTGAGAAACTTGGCCAAAACATTGTCTGAAGTGTTGGGCATATTGGTGCCAAAGCATGAATGAAGAAAGGACAAAACCTGTGATAATGATTAGCAGAGTGAAGTCCATAGACTAAATTTAAGGTCCAGAAGTGTTATGAAACCAATCTTAGGTCTAAGTCTTCATCACTCAAGATATGGAGAGGAGTAAGATGGAAAGGGAAATAACCTCTTTATAGAGGATCTCAAGAAGATGAAAGAGAGACAAGATCTCTTCAGGACCTAAGAAGAAGTAAGCTAGAAACTGAGCAGAGCAAGAGTTGCTACCATTATAGTCACAATATGACATTTCATGGGCATATAATAGAATTAGTGAATTGCTATTATACATTTGCATCAATGAAATTGTCATACATCTTATATGGATAAGAGTGTAATGAACTGATGTTTCATTTCAAAGTAATGATCTTTGATGGAAATGCCTATGTCTCATCAACTATACTTGATAGTTAAAGAGACAAATGTGTATGACACATGTAATGAATGACATGATAACTCAAACTTGAATGCCTATAGCATAGTCATCTATAGTTCATAAATGAGAATTGCATTTCTAGAAATCCATATGATGGTTATCTAGACTCATTTTGGTAGAGACATGCTAATCTCATTCATTGTGCAATATGACAAAGGTTCTTCACTAGATGTAGTGGGAGAATGATTATTCTATTATGGATTATACATATTGATGTATATAGACCTTTTAGAATAAATGCTAAAGGTAATCAATAGTACATCAATGTATTTATTGATGACCGCAGTTGATATGGTAGTTTGTATTTTATAAGTACAAACATGAATCTCTTGAAGTATTCAAGGAGATCATAAATGAAGTACATAACAAAATTGGTATAAGTATTAAATTTCGATATGATCGATATGAAATACTTTGAACCAAGAGTTTGAGAACCTTCTAGAAGATCATGATAATGTATCATGATGGACTCCACCTAAAATACAAGGATAGTGTATCATGAGAAGTGTATCAGAAAGAAGGAATCACACCTTGATAAGTCAGAGTGTGAATACCAGCTAAACTTCAAATTTTCTTTTGGGCACATTTTTAACACTAAAACAATGTACCATCTAATTAGTTCAAAAGACACCATATGAGATATGGAATGGGAAGTGGCCTGATATGTCTTTATAAAGATTAGGATTGAAAGCCTAAATAAGAAAAATGTTTCTTAAAAGGTTTTGTCCACAAATTGCATAAATGTTATTTTGTTTAATACTACTTTGATATCCAAATCCAATAACAAAGGTGTTTTGGATGGCTGCATTCCTAGAGGAGAACCTAGTTCTAAAGGAATCAATGGGAGAGAAAGTGGAACTTGAAATGTTTGAGACAAACAAGAAAACATTGAACTTAAAGAGGTACAATGGGAATAAAGAGAATCACAAAATGTTGTGGAATCTCAAAGTTCTTTAAGTAACACACTAAACTCATGGTTCTGGTAGAGCACACCTAGAGCTTGAATGATATATGATATCTTATGGACAAGAAGGTGGTGAGTTGATCATATGATGAGTCAACAGTCTACCTAGAAGCTAGTGAGAGCCATAAACTGAGATATGGCTTGAATCCATGAAATCCAAGATGGACTCCATGTACATCAACAAAGTATGACCTTGATTGATCCACCTGAATGGGTAAAAACCATAGGGTACTTTTGGGTCTTCTAAAAGAAGACTGACATGGTGGGTAATTTGGTTGCAAAGAGTTTCTCCCAAGTTCAAGGTGTTGAACATGATGAAATCTTTTTAGCAGTTACCAATGATAAATCCATGAGGATAATGTTTACTATTGTAGCTTAATTGAAATAAAGTCCATGAAGCTACATAGATGAATCTTTGGATTGAAGCAGGCACCTCAGAACTAGGATCTTCTATTTGACAAGATAGTCAAAGAGTTTAGCTTGAGTCAAAATAAAGAATTAATGTGCGATTACAAGAATTTAGTGGGAGCATATGTATATTTCACATATTGATGGGGAATAACATCCTTATACTACAAATATTAAAACCTGGCAACAAAGTGCATTCTAAAGTTTTAAAGAAGCATCCTATGTGATAGGAATCAAGATCTATAGAGACAGATCAAGTGGTCTTCTTGACCTAAGAAAGAGAACATACATCAGCAAGATGTTGAAAGGGTTCAGCATGATGAGAGAAAACTTGTCCATATTCCATGGAGTTAGTCTCTCAAGAGCCAAGTGTCCCAATTCTTATGAAGAATAAGGAACACATGGATAGATTGGATCTATCACGTACTTGTCTTATTATCTTGTATGTATTGGACATGACAAGAAAATATGAACTAATTATCTTGTATGTATTGGACATGACAAGAATATACGCGTTCATCATCTTGTATGTATTGGACATGACAAGAAGATATGGAATCCAGTTATTTCATATGTATTAAACATGACAAATGGATATCTGTCGAACTCCAGTAAGGGAGACTGGAATACCATGAAGGACATGTTTATGTACTTGTAAAGTACTAAAAGGATTAGCTCTTTAATTATGGTAATAAGGAAGAGTTGGGTATAAAAGAGTTACACTGATGCAAGCTTCCAAAATGACACAATTGTGTTTGACCTTGGAATAAGAGTTGTTAGAATGTTCCAACATAAGACAATTGATTAATTCTACAATAAGAAGCCAAGTACCTTAGTGTTATGAACATTGTAAAGGATACTGTATGGATCTAGATGTTCATATGGATGAACATATGGGAGGTTCCGACCATTGGTGATGTAGTAGTAATATTGTGATAACAATGGAGCTACTAGTTAGGCAAAGGAATTTCAGATAGCATACTAGGGCACTTCCATCTCATATGAGCTATCGTACAGTGAGGGGATGTGAAACATGCAATATACTGAGTTGAAGCAAATGTTTCTTACCCGCTATAAAAGCACTTGTGCAGCGATAACACGATGGGCATGTTAAGATCACTTGGAATATGATTCGTGGGTGATTGGCTCTAAGTGCAAGTGGGAGTCTGTTGGTATAGTATGCCCAGAGAGCCAATCATATAATGATTGCAATGAGGCATGTGATACTTGATTTGGCAATAATAAAGGCAATTTCCGTCTATATGTTTTAACTATTTTTGAGATAATAGTATTACATGATAGATGTCTAGAGAATGACAAAACTCAATGATGTATGTCTTCAAGTACGTGACTTGAACAATGAGATCATACGGATGTTAAGAGTATGTACATTCTCACTATCGACCCTAGTAGGTTGTTATTGTGGAAATAACCATAGACATCAATAACACAAAAGACTAGACTGTGTGTTGGTTGATGACAGAATCTCATCAGTCATGATATATGGTATCAAACCAAGCACATAGATACATGTTAGAGAACAATGTATCAGACAGACCCACCATAAGAGTGATACATGGAAACCACACTTGGTTAGTCATGATCTACTCTTATAGTATTGGTGGTGACTGTGGTTCTTAGACCTGAAATCACTACACTAATCACATGTGGTTGGGTACAATTTGACATCATCAAACGTAGTCCTAAAACATGGGTTGTTATAACAGTGATGATTGGGTGACTTTGACACATGGGGACTTGATTGTGAGTGATAGATATGGAATTTGTCCCTCCTGAGGGAGTGTGATATCCTAGCCACTTGAGGAGTGAGATTGAGAAATGCATGGCAATGCACATGTAAGTCAATATGCGATATTGAGCTTACATATATCTCAGACAGTCTACTCTGAATCAAGAAATATGGATTGAGCATTTGTAGAGGATGATGAGTCCATGCCTCGAGTTCAATCTGGATATTAGCGACAAAGGAACTAAACATTCACTGTAACATCAATAATAGATTGTAGGTTGAAAGTTGTTCTCCAACTTTCCTTTTCACTTGGGTAGTACCGATGTGCAACTAGGCACCACTCTTTACTTGTGATGTCATAAGTTAGTTATGGACATTCACTGTCAACATGAAATGGAACCTATAGATTCACACTCATATGATTAACCTGGAAGAGGACTTTATCCATAAATGATGTTAAAATTGATTACTAAAGTGTTTAGGTGCTCAATTAAACATTCAATCAATAGACTTGACTCAAAATCATCAAGTTCAAGTGTTGAACCAACTGATTAGAGTGTCATATTGATTGAGAACTACATTGACTAAGTTCTACACAACCTGGACCACCAACTGACCGATTCACAGGGTGAATCGATCGACTCATGGTCTGTGAGACAATTGGTTCACTCTAGTGAACTAATTGGTTCACATGGACCAAACAAGCAAGTGTTGGGTTTCCCAGTTCCTGAGAAAAGATCCTCATTTCACTTGTTCAATTTCGATTGGGACAAGAATTAATATTTGCATTAATTAGAAACAAATAAGGAAAGTCAATTGTGGGAAACTCTGGGAAGTGAAACAACTGGTTCACTTGGTGATCTGATCGGCTCACCTGCCCAAACGACCAGTTCAGTTATGAACCGATCAACTCATCTGCCAAAATGACCGATTCAGTTATGAATCGATCGGTTCTCCTGTCGTAGTTCAATCAGTTTGTGGAAAATACAGACCCTTCTACTCCCGCACAGACTGGAAACTCTGACCCTGCCGTCTACTATAAATAGAGGGGTACAGGATGCTTCTCAGAACACAACTTAGAACATCAGTTGTTCTGCAAAGGTGTTGTCCTCTCTGGTTGTGGTAACCGAGAGAGCCCAAGTAAGTTCTACATGTCCAGGGAGGAACAACGAGGGAAAGACAAATATAGAAAAGTGATTGGTGATGTGCCAAAAAAAGGGGACAACTCCTTCTAGTTTGTCCATCTGGATGACTAGAGTACCCGGTGGTCCGTGTAGACTATCTATAGAGGTGGGAGATTTCTATCGCTCCGGAGGACGACTGTCAACCACAGTCTAGGTCAAGACCATGAGCTGCACAGATACCGTCAAAGACTAGGTGGTTGAAGGCCGCACTAGTTGTGAGGTATTGTCACTGAGCAAGCCTCGGGACCAGGTATATCTCGCTAAACGATCTTTCCTATAACATAGTTGTTGATGCGATCTGTTTGTTATGGGTTTGTGTTTAGATAAAATTTTTGTTTCCACTACATGTTCTATCCCACAAAACCCAACACCTCATGTGATGGTGGTGGAGAATAAGAGCTAGAGGTTGCATATGGTCAAGGGTGCTTGCATAGAACTGGCCTCCACATAACGGGGATGGTTGGTTCCACCTCCTCTTCCTCTTCATCCTACTCCTACTAGTAGTCTTCTGCTACAACATCTTCTTCTTCTTCCTCGTATGATGAGATATCCATAGGCCACCGCATGAGGAGGATCCCCTACAGATCGAAGACTTCATCTAGAAGTGTGATTTCCTTGTACTTGGTGCTTGCTATACAACATGTGTATATAGTATTCAGGCATGAGTTGATGAGGATGACTTTGTTGAAGTGCTTGATATCAAGCTTTGGGGCGGCCTTCAGTGATTTGGTGGTGGAGAGGTCAAAATTGAGATGCAGAGTTATTGGTGTGATCAACCCTCCAAAATGAATTGGAGGTTTCTTCTCTACTTGGGTGACCTAGGAACTCACAGATGAGATCTGGGTATGTAAGACAGTCTCTGCAGAAAGGATGATTGCCTACCAGCCCTAGATGATTGTAGACCTTGCACATGTTGTTGACAAAGCCAATGGAGGCAATAAATTCATGGTTTTCGTACCGTGTTGCACAAATCTCCCTATTTTGCAACTCTTAATAGATCTTCTTAATGTCGGCATTGGGATGGGATATCCAGCTTGGTTTGGGAACCAAGTTTGGAAACCTCACCGATGAAGAAGCCTCGTGCCTTGGTGCCATCTTCGAAATAAGAAAGAGGTTAAGAAAAGAGGGCTCGGTATAGAGTCTGAATGCCCAAAGATTCTTGCACACACTTGCTTGGAGGAGGAGTGAAGAAGGTTTGAAGAGAAATGAATCACACCCCTTTCTTATATAGAACTTGGCCACCAACTTGATGGCTCGTCAGTACTACTGGGATGGTGTCAGTAGTACTAAATTTTTATGTTGAATCTGCATGATCGGTGGTACCAACGGTCCCGATGTGCTAATTTTGTCGATGTGGATCACCAATTGTTGGTAGTACTAAGCCATCATCGGTAGTACCGACTTGCCCACATATCAGTATTACTGATCGTCAGATGCAGATGATCTCAATTTCTTGATGGCGCTCTCTTAGATTACTGACATCATGTGTTGGTAGTTCCGACCTCATGTTGGTAGTACCAATTTGTTCAAATTTTGTCAGTGCTTCTGAGCGGGAACTCAGTGTTTCGAACCTGGAGCGTGCCTTCTGTCAGTACTACCGATGAGATGTTGGTAGTACCGACTCCTTATCAGTTACTCATCCCTTTTCTTTGCAAAAAGTCGATGGTGCTAAATTAGAGGTTGGTAGTACCGAGTTACTTTGTCAAATTTGCATGGATTCCCTATGATGACGTTGGTACTATCGAGGTCGTAGTCGGCAGTACTGAGTTTTGTATTCGACTCATTCTTTTTCCATGTAACCTTGTCAGTAGTACTGATTTTGTGTCAGTAGTACCGATCGGAACTTAGCCTACTCATGACACAAAATGGATCAAGTCACTTTTTATATCAAAATTAAATAAAATGGAAATTAAAGCTATGAAACTACAAATTCGAATCTAAAGAGCAAAAAATACAGGTGCCCTTGTTTTACATCATAGACTCAATGATCCTAAGCTCATGAGATCAGTGAAGCTCAATGAGCTTCAACTCGGCCTCCTTCCTAATTGCATCTCCCCCAAAGTAGTGCTTAACACGTGGGCCATTGACAAGGAATGGCACAACCCCATTGCAAATCCACCACTCCATGGGGGAATGCCTCAATCACCTGAAAGGGTCCACTCCATGTAGACCTCAACTTTCCAGGATGTAATTTCAACCTAGAATTAAATAGAAGGACCTTCAGTCCTAGAGTGAAGACCTATACAATATGTGGCGATCATAAATTTGCTTAGTCCTCTCCTTATAAATTATTGATCTCTCAGAGGCATCAAGCCTAAGCCCATTTAACTCATTCAAATCTAACAACCTCTTTTCCCTCCATTGTCCAAGTTATAGTTTAATTTCCTCAGGGCCTAGTTAGCCTTATACTCTAGATCTATAGGTAGGTGGCAAAACCTCCCATAAACCAACCTAAAGGGAGTGGTCCCTATAGGTGTTTTATAGGCGGTTCTATACGCCCAAAGAGCATCATTAAGTAACTTGCTCCAATTAGTCCTATTGGTTGAAACTATCTTTTCCAAAATCTTCTTGATCTCCCTATTAAACACTTTAACCTGCCCATGGGTTTAGGGTATTATGGAGCACCTATCCTATGTTTCACTCAATATTTGATCAATAGTGCCCCAAATTTTCTATTGGTGAAATGAGAACCACCATCACTAATGATCAACCTGGGCACCCCAAACCTATAAAAGATGTGTTCATTCACAAATCTAAACACCATTTGGGCATCATTGGTGCAGGTTGGAATTGCTTCCACCCACTTAGATAAATAATCCAAAAACAAGTAATATATAAATATTAGAATTTGAAGACACAAAAGGGTCCATGAAATCTATGCCCCATAAGTCAAACACCTCAATTTCTTGAAAAATATTTAGAGGCATTTCATGTCTTTTTGAGATATTATCTGCATGTTGACAAGCATCACAATGATGAACATAATTGTATGTGTCATTAAAAATTGTCGTCCAATAAAAACCACATTCTATAACTGTAGCAACAACCCTAGAGATAGCATAGTGACCCTCTGTGGGTAAACAATGACAATGTGCCAAAATAATCTGAAATTCACAATCCGACACACACTTTCTCATAATACCATCCCTACACTGCCTGATCAAGATGGGGTCATCCCATATCTAATACCTTAAGGAGTGGAAGAATCTTTTCTTCTCCTGGTATCCCCAATCTCCGGACAGCTCTCTGCATGCCAAATTGTTCAAAATATTTGTGAACCATAGATCTTTTCTTTTCATAGCAAAGAGCTGCTCATCAGGGAAATATTCCACAATATGTATATCAATGTCCTTTTCATCCACCGGTTCAAGGCTAGAAAGATGATTCGCCACCACATTCTCGGTGCTGACTTTGTCCTTAATTTCTATATCAAATTCCTGCAAAAATAAGATCCACCTAATCAACCTGGGCTTGGAATTTTTTCTGCAATAGGTATTTGATAGCACCATAATCTATCCACACTATAATTGTGGCCCCTATCAAATATTTATCGAATTTTTCAAGAGAGAAACAACCACCAATAATTTCTTTTCAGTTTTTGTATAATTTAGTTGGGCATCATTTAAAGTCTTAAACACATAATAGATAACAACGAGGACTTTATCTTGGTGTTGGCCTAGAACAGTTCCTACTACATAATCTGATGCATCACACATTAGCTAAAAAGGTTGACTCCAATCTGGAGCCTGGAGAATGGGTGCAGATACCAACTTCTCCTTCAACACCTCAAAAGATTTCAAACATCTCTTGTCAAACTTAAATTCAACATCCTTTTCCAATAAGTTAGAGAGTAGTCTAGCAATCTTAGAAAAAACTTTAATAAAAAAATGGTAAAATCCAGCATGTCCTAAAAAGATCCTCACTCCCTTCACTGATGATAGTGGAGGTTGTTAGGAGATGACCTCTAGTTTGACCGAGTCTATGTCCATTCCTTTATTGGACACCTTGTGTCCCAAGACAATTCCTTCACTCACCATCTTGTGACATTTTTCCCAATTCAAAACATGGTGAGTGTCCTCACATCTTTGTGAGACCTTATCTAGATTGTCAAGCCAATCATTAAAGGACTCCCCATACACCAATAAATCATCCATGAATACTTCCAGACATCACTCTACCATATCAGAAAACATGGAAAGTGGTCGATGCATTGCAAAGACTAAAGGACATACGGAGATACACACATGTTCCATAAGGACAAGTGAAGGTTGACTTCTCTTGATCATGTGACTCGATGTAAATTTGATTGTATCCTGAATATCTGCCAAAAAAAATAGACCGGTTGGCGAGCCGCTCTCAAACCTAGTCGATAAAAGGAAGTGGAAAATGGGTTTTTTAAGTGGCAACATTCAAATGTCTATAGTCTATGTAAACACGCCACCCAATCAATAATCTAGTGGAAATCAACTCCTCATTGGAATTAGTAGTGATTGTTATACCCCCCCCTTATTAGGAACCACCTCGGTTGGACTAACCCAATTCAAATTAGAGATAGAATATGTAATACTTGTAGACAAAAGTTTTACTACCTCCTTCTTTACTACCTCAAACATGATGGGGTTGATTCGACGTTGAGTTTTCATTATAGGTTTGGCTCCTTCTTCGAGTCAGATCTTGTGTTGGCAAAAACTACGGGAGATCCCCTTTATATCTGCCACGGACCAGCCAAATGTTTTGCGGTAGTTCTTCAAAACCACAAGTAGTTGCTCCTCTTCCAGAATGCTTAGTGAAGCCAAAATGATGACTGGAAGCTTATCCTCTATTGCTAAGAAAATGTACTACAAGTGAGGTGGCAATGGCTTCAACTCCAAATCTGAAGGGCTCAGTAAAGATGGAACTGATGGTAGTGGAGGTGGTCCTTAGTCTTTAAAATGTCTGGTATAATAGCATGGTAAGGTCTTAAGAAGCAAGACAAAATCCTCCAAAGAACAACATCTGGATAGTGATCTACCAGAGTCATGAGACTTACCTCCAGAGGAAGCTATGGATATGCTTGAACAAGAGCAGTAGAGGCTTCCTCCTCAATCAATATTGGGCAATAGTCCTCTTCTTCATCATCAAGATGATGAACTGCCTTTATCAAAGATATCTATTTTGTGTTCTCCAAGATGTCCATCGCCAGTGTGCCTTGGTGGACTTGTGCCATCACATGATTCATCTCAAGAAATAGCTTCCCCAAAAATTATGACACATTTATTTAGACCTACTATAGCATGTGACACTATGCTTTGGCTTTTGCAGTCTGTGTAGGCTCGGGCATCAAGATTTCAAATCGCTCTTCCCTATTACCCAATGTTAGTCATCCTTTTCCCATTTCCAGAATTATATCAGTTGTGTATTGGAAAGGCCTCCTAAGTAATAGCTCATTTCCCAGACCATCTTGCATCTCCATGACAACAAAGTCTTCTAGAATAAAAATTGGTCCACCTTCACCAGAACATCCTCGCAAATACTGTATTGCCTCACCACTGAATTGTCTACCGACTAAATGATCATTACTCTTCCTGGACACCTTTATACCTGATTTCTTAAAAGTGGGAAAGGGCATGACATTGATGCTAGCCCCTAAGTCGCATAAGGCTTCTCAAAATCTCATCTTCTCAATAAATTAGGATATGTTGAAACAGCTTGGATCCTATCTTTTTAGTGGCAATGTTCCCAGAATAAAAGCACTGACTTGCACCTTTAGAACAAACACCTCAGAATGGTCTATCCTCCTCTTCTTGTTGATAAAGTCCTTTATAAATTTTCCGTAAGAGGGAATCTTCTCAATTACATCATTGACATGCAATTTTCTGAAGTTGTCCAGGAATTTTTTAAATTTTTGGTTTGCCTTAGTTATCATTAAACTGTTTGGAAATGACACCAACTTCACCACTTTCCTTTTATGAGGTAGGATGTATGTCTTTTTCCTTATCTCCTCTACCTCATCAACTTCTTCATCAGTTGTGTTTTCCTCTACTGCAGTATCCAATTCAATTGTGTCAGCTGTCATTGCCTTTTCTTCATCACCTATGGACTCTCTTGCATATGAACTACTCGGCTTGTCATTTACAAATTTTATACCACTACAAAGTAATACTACCTTGACTTGATGATTTTAAGAAGGAATATTAGTGTTTCTTGGAAACCCCTACTACCTTGGCTTCTTCAAGGAAGCCACTTCTGCTGCAATTTGAGAAATCTACATATCTATAGTGTGGATCTGTGCTCCTTAGTTCTATAGTTCTCTCTGATTTTGGTCAATAAGAACTTCATTTTGGTTGACTATCTTCCCCAACATCTCGTCAATGCGATCAATTTTATTGGGACCCCTGTCTTGTTGATATTGTTGTTAGACACCAACCTGTTGCGGCTTAGCCTGCTATGCCTGGGACGGGTCTTGCTAGAAATTATTAGGATCCTTCCTCCAAGAGTAGTCATTATTCATGTACTATTTATGTTGTTGTGCAAACTTGCATTCCTCATCCTCCCATCTTGAAAATTTCTGTACTTAGCACACAATTTCTGAGCAATTAAGTCCAACTTCTCATTCAGTGTCAAAATAACCTTGGACCCCCAACACTTTTAAGGGTTGTTGGGTGTTCTCTCTCTTCTCCACATGTCTAGTTCTTGGCCATGTTCTTCAAGATTTCATGACACCGAGATGGCTTATTGTTGAGGAAGAAGACTTCTCCTACACTATCAAGCGTGGTCCTTACTCCCTTGTGCAGACCATAACAGAAAATCTTTGCTTGCCCTAATAAGTTGATGCCATGGTAAGGGACCTTCCTCAGCCTGTTCTGGAACCTCTCCCATACCTCAAAATAAGACTCCTTATCTTATTGTTTGAAGTTGTGGATTTTCTTGACCAGGTCATTTGTCTTTTGGGGTGGAAAGTACCGCTCGAAGAAGGTATCTATCATTAGTTCTCATGTTTCAATGCATTCATCTTCAAGGTTATGGAACCAAGACTTGGTGATGTCCTCCAATGATGATGGAAAGAGATTCAAGTATATGATAGTTGCCGACACCCTATCTATCTTGACCATATCACAACTCTCTATGAAATTACTTATATGAATCGTTGAATCTTACGAGTTGTGGCCATGAAAGGCTTATGATTTGACTAATGAGACCAACCCTAGATCAATCTTGTAACTTCTGACATTTATTGCATGTCTCTTGATTGACCCTTTTTGAGCTGTCAAAGAAGATGCCTTGATCATCTCCCAGATTATCTGTTCTTCTGCTTGGTCACCCATTTCTGCTAGCTCAGGTTCCTCTGGTGGTGGTTTAGGTGGTGGAGTTTGATTAAATTTGTCCACTTATCCAACGTACTCCCGTCCTCTATGTAGGAGCTCTGCTTGACCAAATCCTGGTGGAGTCAACTCTTCATAGTCGTGGGCTTGGGTATGCACTATGCACTAGTACTTGAAAATTGCAAAAATCACTATAGGACCACAGTACTATTGGTAAGAATCAAATAAATATTTGAAATTCAGCTTTATATGGGTAAAAGAAAAATAAAGGGTTGGCCAAGAATGGCCAGTTACAATAGTCGTAGTGTTGAAGTTATTGTTTCCCTGGCAATGATGCCAAAAACTTGATAAGTATTTTATATACTCTTAAAATGCAAGTGTACACTATCATAGTAATATAGGCCAATGAGGCCCGAATATCGAACATGAGGAAAAGTAACTTTAGAGACTATTACTAACTGTAATGCGACCAACTTAGGAAAAATAAATTTGATTGATTGGTTTAATTATCTAGAATAGAAAATAAATCTAAATTATTTGTTGTTGATCTCAGTCTGAGTGAATTCCTTAGGATAGTGGTTTCATGACAGTTAACATTGTAATTTATTATAACACATTAATAAAAATCTCTCTTAACCCTAGATCAAGAGCCTATTGTGAGAATTTCTCGCTCTCACGTCATAATTCACTACCTATTCTAATACCCAGTCTTGTATCAATTGTTTTATTATATAGGTGCTTCATCGATTGCTCTGGGTGATCTCCTTAATGTTTGTAAGCAACCTTTCTCAAAGGTCTTTATAGAACATGTATTGTTTATGAAATTCCGACAATTAATTTTCCTTTTTCAAAGCAATTAAAGGTCCAATTACCACCTATGATGATCAAGATGGATAGTTCGTCCATTCTCATAGAAATAAATCCAGATATTAAGAGAAACTGATGGATTAATGCATTAGAGTTAATTACAATGCACAAATGGGCTACTCCTGGGTCCTAAGGAATGTCGAGATTAGCCACACATGGTTTTCATAGACAAAAACATCAAACAGAAAAGAAAGAGCATAGAGAATATGAAGAACCCCTAAAGTAGATGGTTCAAATGATCCCTTCTTGCGCACGTGCCGATTTGCTAAATTCTGGCTGCAAATTTGTCTGTTGGAAGTGCCCAGATCATCTGTAATGTGGTCTTCTTCTCTACTTTCTCCTCTCTCTCACTCCCATACATCATACGATGGAAAAGATCAAATCCCTAGGTCTGCCCCCACTTCCCCTAAGTCATAAGAGTAATTTAGGGAAGATTAAAACCTTAGCCGTCTGATCAAATGATGCCTTTAGATCTTCCTAATCCTGACATTTCGGTACTACTCACAAGGTGTCGGTACTACCAACTCCTCTATTTTTGCAGCCACATGTCAAGTTGTTGGCACTACCGACTAGGTTGTCGATAGTACTGAGTTGCTTCGATAATTCTTGACCAAAACGTTGTGATGTTGTTGGTAGTATCGATTTGTGATTCAGTACTACCGAGTCTTCTCGATTTCTTTTATCACAAACTGAGCATGTGCCAGTACCACCGACTCCAAAGTCGGTAGTATCGAGATGTGTAGATTCTTGTACTTTCACCTGAAATGCATAAAATCTAAACATAAATTCTGGAAATATACTAAATCATTCAGAGAAATTGAAATTATATTTATTTGATCAAAATAGGTATCATAGGCTATGAAAAGTAAATCATGCACAATTAATATGAGAATTAACAAGAAGTGTAGAAAAATCAATATAAAATGGTTTGTGAAAATGAAATATAAACAGTGCATCATCAAAACATTGCCTAACCCCTTGTATGCCACTAGAGTCAGGTATAATGTATTCTCTCCTATCCAAGAAACCACCTTCCCCAGATATCTCTTTGATTTACAATGTTGATGTTAATAGTACCAAAGATGTGAATGATATCATATCCATTTCTAGATTCTATTTTACTATAAGGCGGTCGCCCCATTAGCTGGTGGTGTAGGAAGCAGTCTGTTGTGGCTTGTTCCAGCACTAAGGAAGAATATCGTGCCATGTCACACGCCGAATATGAAATTGAATGAGTGAATTTCGTTCTTCAAGGACTAGGTCTCACTCTCATCCCCAACAACTCTCAAATGTTATAATCAGACAGCTATTCATATAGCCAATAGTGTAGTTATTCATAAATGTACCAAGCACTTGAGGTTAACTGTCACTCAATAAGATATCTAATTCTTTCCAAAATGATCAGCACTACATATGTGAAGACTTTAGAATAGACTGTTGATATCTTCAACAAAGCACTTCCACCTTCATCCCTCACCTATATGTGTGGCAAGCTGGGAATACATGATGTGTACTTTCCTGCTGAAAGGGGAGCTTTGGTGATATATTACATTAACAATAATCTCTATAATAGCTCAACGATTTGCCTCTACTTAGGCCCATTAGCATTGGTTTATTTTATGTTATATTGTGTATTCAGTACACCATACCTTGAAATAATGCTATATATATGACTCTCTATAAATCCCTCAATTTATAATAAGAATTTCTCTTCACATATATAATATATGTAAACATGTTGTTACATATATGTTTTAGTTTATTTTAGTTCAACACAGACTTGTTTTGCATTTGGATAAAAATTTTGAGCTCATACTTGAGTAGGAATATGCGGGTTGATGTCCCATAAATTTGGTACATGTCATGATTTGACATAATCTTGACATATTCATCCATTTTAACATGTCATAAATACATGTAAACCAAACATGGAGAAAAATTTGACCACACAAATAGTTTAAGTTGATTTTCCGCAGTGTGTGAGAGAATTAACTCATGGGTGACCCATTTAAGTGAGATTTAATCATTAAATATAATGTCAAAACTTTCAGTTAATCACATTGACAATGATCTATGTAATTCAACCCATTTCCGTGTCTACGCATAGAAAGGGAAAGGACTAGTGTGCACACACGACTAAGAATACAAACCTAAGACCATTCACACCTAAAAACCCTACTGTGCTATCTTTTTAAATAAGAAACCCTTAAACCTCTCCTTCACTTTTCCCATCCACTTATTTTGCAACTGAAGGGTGAATGCCACATCGACGTTCTTACTTTGATACGAATGATGGAACCTTCATTGGTGAAACCACCAAAGTCTATAAGCCACTATATATTATTTAAGAATGAGGCCTAGGCCTTTGTCTTCATATCAATATTAATAAGATGGAAATCTTTGTCCTTCTGATGACCTCATGTTCCATGCTAATATATCTCGTCCTATGCGTGGAGAGAAGATTTTAGGAGGTTGTATTTACAGAGACCCATGTTTTTCCATTGAGCTTCTCAAGGAAGTGTTGGTGTATATTCCCTAGAAGACAATCATTAGATGATGGTTATAGGTATGTTTTGTACTTTTGATTGATTAATAAAGAGAATTCCAATTATTGATGCACATTTAATTAGTTTTGTATTAATGTAAATAATAAATGTTCTTTGAATGATTACTTCAGAGGCATGGGATCAAATAGATCACATGAACATTATATTCTAATGGATGCTAACAATAATATTCTTAAATGTCCATTTTCAAGTATTATATTGGATCGGACAAAAATAATGCATGTGAGATTAGTATGTGTGGTGATCAATGACCATATGTCATGAGTTATAGGTATTGGATACCAAGTCAGACACATAAGTACTTCCTAGAGAATAAGTGTACTAGAAAGACCCATCTTGATAGTGATTCATGGACTATTATATGACAGTCATAATTGACCCTCAAATCCAACAAAGATGTTATGGTCCTTTGAACTGAAGTCACTAGAATGATCATCTGACAATTGTCATGCTTTGGCACTACCCAACGTGATCTTGATGAAGGTAACCATAAAGGTAGTGGTTGAATGTGTTAAAGATCATGCTATGAATTGTGAGTGATGTAGAAGGAATTTGTCCCTCTCATATAACGGGAGTGATATGCAACTTCTTGATAAGTAGACTAGAGAAACGCATGGCCATGCTCATGTAACTCAGTATGTGATCATGAGCTCATATGTTCTTGCTAGTATACTTGGAGATCAAGGAACTTAGATCAAATGTAACGAGGATGATGTGTCCATGCACTACTATAGATATGACTTATGTCATCGGGTTTTTTTCAATTAAACTGACATTGTAATATATCCCATCGATTCCTTAAAGAAAATGTCACGGTTGGCCAACTGAGAAAACATTGGTTGTGGTTTATTTTTTTCATATGTTGTTTCATAAAGAACCTCAGGAGATTGATTGCCCATAAAAATACAATTTTATGAAAATTTATGAGGCAAGTCATTTACCTCTGAAAAACCTATTTTGTTAGTTTCTCATACAATAACAGAAGAGATAAAAAACATAACACGTAATGTCTATCTTTTCAATTTTTCCTACACGAATTGATGAGAAAGGGATACAAGATAAACGTCCGGAAAAATCTCCCTCAAATTAGATTGTCTCATCGAATTTCATGACCTAAACCTACGAAATAGGTATCAATAGGTGCATCGTTATTCGTCAGTTTGTTGTACTTAACCGCAAATAAAGGGGTACATACCAAACATCTCAAGAAATTTTTCCCACCCAAAATGGATTGTCTTTTCAATTGTCATGACCTAAACCAACGACGTAGGTGTTGCTGAGATGCATCATTAGTCATCAATTTTCTCATATTTAACTGATGATATAGGCTAGCGAGGATACAAGTTTTTTAAATGGTATGTCTAGTTTAACCAATGATACAATCCAGTCAGAATAATTAAAAGAATAATAGGAGTGCTTACCTTTGTACTTGACTAGCCTACTTTCCTTATCGATCTTGCTTTGGGTTGGATGGTGTCATGGGTGGACCTCCCTTAGCGTCTGATTGTCTTTTGATGTCCGACGTCCATGAAGCGAAGAGACATTAGTAGGACTCAGTCTAAGGCTAAATCAACAATTTTCTACAATAATAAATGAGGTATGTATTATTTGAACCGCATGACAAACTCCTCTTTCCCTTCTCCACATTTCTCTGGATCGCATCCGCTCCAAAAAAATTCTTCTACCGCCACCACCGCCAATGCCCCCAGCCAGGGTGCATCTACTCAAAAGTCTCGTTGATGCCTCCAACTCCTCCATCGGCCAGTGCTAGTGCTTCCACTCCCTTCCCCTCCACTGACTACCTCTATCTCCTTTGTCATCCGCCACTGCTACTGCTAATCCCTTCTCCCTTGTTGACGCCTTCAGCTCCTCCACTAACTGCCACTACTGCTTCTATTCTCTTCTCCTAAGCCGGCCACCACATACCTTCTTCTTCATCACTTCCCCATTCTCCTCTGTTGAATGTCACGTCCTTCTCAGCCGCCACCACCCTTCATCTACTTCATCAACTGCTCCAAATCCATGCCAACATCAATGTTGACTTCACCATTACGGGGTACTGATTGATCCCATCTTTTAGTGAATGTACCATGTACCATGTGTATACACCTCTTCTATTTCTTACAATTTTGGTGATTGGTTTATCATTTTAAGCATTTACTGTTTTTTGTCTCCATAGTCATTGTTCCATGTTGATTGATGTACTTTGTCTCTTCTAAATCCACTATCCAATTTCTTGAACTTTGTTGATAAAAACTCTTGAGTTATGGTTTACAATAACTGTTATGATGCATGAATGTGATGATTGTTTAAAATTTTTATGTTGCATGATTGTTTGATAAAATTTAGTATTGTTGACTCCATAGTCATTTTTTGAATAATATGTAAGCCCTAAGAAATAATTTGGGTGTTCTTCATCTGACATGAGTTTTGATTTGGTTATATTTTTTGCTTGAATATTATGTTTGAATAATATGTAAGCCCTAATACATAAACCCTAATTTGTGAATTATAATATGTAAACTTTAATCTATAAACTCTAATTTATAAACCCTAGATTCTAAACCTTAATTTCTAAACTATGTTGTTGGCCTACAAACACGTCTAAGATTTACTCATTAGGAGTAAATATTGCATAGTCCCTAATTTGGGACTGTTCTTGAGCACTCCATCTCACTTAGGATGTAAGTATATAATGTGTATTTGATTTTAATAAATTTTGATAGAATTTTCTCTTTTTGTTCTCTTGGTACATATGTAGGTGGGTATATGTTCATCTATATCGGTGTACTTAGAGAACTATAGGGAAATGCTGCCAAAATTTATTGAATTCAAACATACAGTATACACTTACTAGTGAGATGAAGTGCTCAAGAATGGGATAGGTGGTAGACATTCATCAATGTGAATTCTAATATATGATTAGGGCTCAATTCAAATATTTTTTTTAATTAACCTATTAGCTAAAACCTAATGAGTTACTTGTCTCTCATCTGATCATAGAATGGATCAATCATGGATGTCTAATCCAAGTCGCTACAGTCCAAAGTTACAACTTGAAAGTTGACGTTGTTGATATGATCAAAGATCAAGTCATGTGCAATGGGATTGATATGGCTATACTGAATGGTACCGACATGGAGAAATTCTATGAGATAGCAGATGTTGATAGTGGTAGTTGTGTCAAAGAAGAAACGGAAATCGATGTTCATGTGAATGAACCAATTCCTACATACATGGTTGATGTGACGCTAGATAGTTGTGGGGTAAATGTTACAGATCCGCTTCCCTTATTTAGAAATGTTGTGCACGATTATCTGAAACCATTATATTAAGGTTTTACTAAATTTATGAAGTTCGGTACTATGTTGAGAATTTATAATCTGAAGGCTAACAATAGATGGAATGACAAAAAGCTTTACTTCTCTAATGTCATTGTTGAAAGAAATTCTCCCTAAAGGTAACAAACTTCCAATATCAACATACAAAACAAAAAAGATGTTGTGTCCAATGAAAATGGAGGCTAAGGAGATACATGCATGCTTAAATGATTGTAGGTTGTTTCAAAAGGACTACTAATATTAAACAATGTCCAAAATGTGGGGCGTCTAGGTACAAAAGGATGACATCAGGTAAGACTAAAATTGAATCTCTTACCAAGGTGATGTGGTATCTACCTATAATCCCTTGGTTCTAACACTTGTTTGCTAGTACCGTAGATGCACAAAATTTATCTTGGCATGCAAAGGTAAAGGAAAACAATGATGATATGCTACGACATACGTCTGATTCCCCACGATGGAAGAAGATTGATTTATTGTATCCTAAATTTGGCGAAGAAGCTATGATTTTATGACTTGTACTTTGTACTAACAGGATGAATCCATATGAAACATTAAGCAGCATAGTACTTTTCCTATCATGATTATTATAGAAAATATTCTTATGTGGTTGTGTATGAATAATAAATACGTCATACTATCCTTGTTGATAATGGTCCCCAAACAACCTGGTAATGATATTGATATTTTCTTTGAACTTCTGATTTATGACCTAAAGAAACATTAGGGAGAAGGTGTGATGACTTATGATGTTTTGTGATATAGATGTTTAATTTATATGTTATTTTGTACTATCAATGATTTACCAACTTATGGGAGCTTGTCTGGCTACAACGTCAAATGAACCAAGACATGTCTTGTATGTGAGGAAAATAATGATTCGATCCGATGAAAACATGGTGGTAAGACTGATTATCTTGGTCATTGTATGTTTCTTCCAGAGGTGCATCCTTACCAAAAGTTTCACAAAACATTCAATGTCTCAACTGAGGAATGGAGTGCCCCTAAACCTATGTCAGGAGAGGATGTTTATGCAGAGTAAACAACAATATAAATTATTTTGGTAAGAGACCATGCACTACTCCCATAGGTGAGAAGTCTTTATTCAAAAAGAGTTCAGTATTTTGGGTTCTTCCTTATTAGAGTTATTTGATAGTCCAAGACTGTATCGTTGTCATGCATGTTGAGAAAATATTTGTGATAGCATCATTGTAGTTTGTTGAATATAAAAGGCAAGACTAGATATGGAAGTAAATCTAGAATGGACCTACGTGAAATGGGTATAAGGAAAAAATTAACAAAAGAAGTCACCAAGGGTCACCACACTTATTTACCTCCTTGTTACACCTTGTCTACATAGGAGAATAGAACTTTTTGTAAGTACTTGCTTAATGCTAATGTACCACAAGGATATTCAACCAATATCCATAGATTGGTATCAATAAAGGATCTGAAACGGATAGGCCATAAACCTCATGATTCTCACGGTCTAATACAACATATATTGCATGTGACTATTCGATCTATCTTTCCTAAATGTGTAAGGTTTACAATCACTAGGATTTGATTCTTCTTCAACACTCTATACAACAAAGTAATGAATTATGAGATTCTAGATAAGTTGCAAAGAGAAGTGATCGTTGTTATCCGGTGCAACTTGATCTAACTACAACAAAATCAAATAAAAATCAGAGCAGTATGCTCAGGGATAACAGCCCTAGCCAGTTTGGTAATATGGGTGAAGGTCTATCCTTGATTTCAAAGTCGGCAATCCCTGAATAAAGTTTCCATATAAAAGGTTATATCCTTACATGCCTAGACCTAACCTATTCTCCATCCCAAGCGACGCACAATTCCAGCCGTATCCCGCAGTCAAGCGTCCGTCTGCCCCCTACGCGTGAGGTTCAAAAGTTCCTACCTTTGTTCCACAGTGAGTAACTTCCAGCCACATCAAGTAACTTCCTGCTATCATTCATAATTCTCCGCTTCCACCTCTAAGCCTTCCCTAATTGATCTCGTGTCATAGTTCTACCACGCTATCGCTGCCTGCCTTCTTCACCTCTTCCTGTTAGAAATAGATGTTCTAAACAGAAGGATCGACGGTGCCTCTCTTGTCAATCCTCATTTCTGATTAGTTGATGACTACCTTATTGGATATTTTTATAAAATTTTGATGACAAGATGGTTACGGTGGCGGAAAAAGTTCCCAATAATATAGTGCTCGATTTAACTGCGTGAAAGACAACGCTTTGGCTGTCACAAAGCTGTTTTTTATTGCTTTGTTGCTGACACCAGCTGGGGAGCATCTAATCGAGTTAGACAATATATCTAAGATCTGCTTTTGTATTACCGTGCTATTTCTACTGTATCGTGAATTATTTGAATAGATAAATAAATTAACACAAGAACATGCTTCCGTTTGCACTTCTTTTCTATACACTTGCGATTGAATTGATTTAAATGTTGTAGTATAACCACTCTGTTTGCATCGTTCATCAAATATATTTTTTTTCTTGCTTTGTTGTAATGCGTTAATTGACTGCATCAAGTATGGCATAGCATGTTAAGATCTAATCCATGCATTATATATACTTTCTTCTATATTCATGGAGCTATATGACAATGGGGTTGATGTAATCTACAATTTTAATAGGGACACCTAGAATCAAAGATTGGATCAACATTTGGTAACAACCATTTTTACAAATTAAATTATCTTATGCTTTTCCCAAGGTCTTACTAATTACCTCTTGATGAACCTTTAAAATGTATAGTACAAGAATACAATACAATTTCTTATGTATTGCAGGATGTTGAAATTAACATCACAAAGTACAAGGATCAACAAAAATATTAAAGATAACCCCAAGGGAGGTAGTGGAAGTAATGCCAGGGAAATGCAAAAACAAAACTTCTTCAGGTGGAGAGAAGTTCTTTTTTTAACCATTTTTTCGATCATATGATATGACATAGGATGTATATGAATATTATATCAAAAAGATTGTAGAGGATATGACATATTTTTTAGATAACATGATGCTCCAATCATGTATTATCATTGTTGACATTAAATTTGAATATGAAATGGAATATTATTACATTTTAAATTTTACTCTGCTATCATGTGATGAACGATGCATAATTTGTCACTTTAAAATTAAATTGGGTGTCGATGCATACAAATAAAGATGTTCAAAGTCCTAAAAATATGAAAAATAATTGGTTCTATCACATCACAATAATGGGAGTTCCAACTAATAATTGGTTCTATCACATCACAATAGTGTTGAATGGTTTTCAATGATATTAGACGCTCCGTCTTCTCTCTAGGGCACGCTCCGTCTTCTCTCTAGCTCTCTTCCCCGACGACGCCGCTGGGGGGAGGGGAGATCCTCCTCGGATCCTCCCTCCCCCTGGCCTCAACGACGGTCGGCTAGGTTTGGTCTACGCGGTTAGTCCCTAGAGGGTTTTGGAGTGTCGTCTTCAGTCGCTCCGTAGTAGCCCTTGTGCCCTGGTTCGTAGCAGAAAGGATGTGCCGCGAGGTTCCCGACTTAGACTGTTGATTCGGCATTTTGACTTCGTCGGATCTTTCTATTCAAGAGTGATGGTAAGATGGGAGCTGATCTAGGTCCAGATCAGCCCTTGTGTTGCTGCTCCAAGCTGGTGAAGCCAGGTGGTCTCCACGCCATCTCTTTTCCCAGCAACTACTCGTCTGGTGGTCGAGATATCCCCCAGGATAATGGCGATCTTTGGCTTCGACGGGACGGAACGTGTCTTGGCGCTGGTGATGTTGGCTCCCTCAATGGGTGACCGGGTCCCCCTGGTCTGCTCGAAGATGCAGCTTCATCCTTGCTGCGATGGTGGTGCCCCATTCTGGGGTTCAGTTTCCCAACCTGTTCTAGGTCCTGGGTTACATGTTGGTTTTTTAGTTTCTCTGGTTGTTCACGGAGGTGGTGGTTGTGGTCTCTGTGCTACCATCCTCTCGAGCTTCTGATCGCTCCAGTGATTGAGGATTCGGTCCAGGATGTTGCCCCTACTTGGTTTTTACAGTGGGTTGGTCAAGGAGGAAGATTCTTCTCCTCCTTGGCCCTTTGCTGCTACATGGAGATTGCGCATTGTCTTTTTCCTTGATTCCTCTACTGCTGTGGGTGGATTGCATTTTAGGTTTTCATGTTTGGGTTGACGCCAACAACAGTCACTCTGCTGATGTTGATGTGTGCTCTCATGGTGTTTGTAGGAATGCCTATGTGCGAATAGCAGCCTGGGCGTCTTCCTCGGCATTGATGGATTGGTGTTGTGTTAACAACATCCATTGAAGATCAAGGACCTCACAGGTCAGCTACTTGGTTGTTGGGCGAGATGATAGTTACAAGGATCTCTCTAATCTTGACATAGTACCACACTTTGTGAGTATTCCTAATAGATAGTTGGTGTTGTGCCAAGCATGAAGGAGTGATTTGGAGCTGTTCTTTTTCCCCCATGCTCTGTGGCTTAAATGTCCTGTTTTTTTATTTTGTTTCGACTGGATCAACTTCTTTGCTGATCTGGTATCTTGGGGTTCTTTTTTGGGTGACCTTGCCCTTTTAGAAACATGATGTTCTAGTAGATAAGAAGGTCATAAGCTTCAAGGCTCGCTTCAGGCAGAAAAATCAGTCTTGTTCTATGTTAAGCTCTGTTACTATTTGTGGGTATGCTGAATGCATGTAATAGTAGTTTGGTATAGTCTTCTTCTGATAGGTTTGCTTGGAGCTAGCTTGTGTAGTTTGATAGATCTTCTTAGTTTTATTTCGTCTAGAGTTTTTGTGTTTCCCCCCGTGAGGGGTGTTTAATCTTTGTTTGAGCTTTTTAAGCTCCTGTTGATGTAATGGGGTACTTTGTGCCCAAAGTTTTTGGTTTCTATAGTAACACGTTTTTTTGACCGACCAAAAAAATATGGAAAATTGAAAATCAATGATGTGCATTTCTACTTATCGATCTTGGATTAAAGGTAATGATTTCTCTAGGCTTTTGTTTGTATTGGTCAGGGAAATGATCTGACCAACTATTATTGGCCAGCAAGCTTTTGTCGAGGGTACGTTGGTTAGGGATTCACTCTGACCATCACTAATTGGTCAGGGATTCAGACTTTTTGGTCAAGGATTAGGCCTTCATCTTTGATAAGTTTTGTAGTAAGTAGTATGTTCCACCTTCATTCATTGATATCATGGTACATCTGGTTTCCCATTTTTTTAGGGAGAAGTGAAAATGTTGGGTCCAACTTTTTTGCATTGGATGTATCCTTTTGAGTGATACATGAGTGTTTTCAAATGTGATGTTTGAAATTGTTGTCTGCCCAAAGAGAGTGTCATTGAGAGAAATGTTGCTAAGGAGGTTATGGATTGTTGCAATGACTTTTTAAGTTACAAAGAAACTCCTACTAATATTGTGATACCTGGCATTTATTCCGGCAAAGGGTCTTTGGAAGAACGACATATAGATATCAGACGTAAGTAGTGGTAACAAGTACACTTTTATATTTTACACAATATTAACGATGCCAGTATTTATATCAACAAACTATCCCCGAGACAGTTCAATGTGGCTTACTAGGGAGCATAATTGGACATTTATTAGGTGGTTTGAAGAGAAAGTATTTAGTCAAGTATCTCAAACATCAAATAATATTATAAAAACTATCAAATGGCTTGTGTATAAATCAAAGATGTACGTTACATCTTATGAAGGGTTTGACATAAATGGATTTTCATACTATTAAAAACTTCAAGATGATAAGAGTGTTATCCAAAATAGCGAGATCACCCTTCAAGCATCTTCATGTATTTTCTAGTGCTAATGATGAGAGTCCATGTGAAGGAAAGATGTCTTGTTATGGTGTCATTGAAGACATATGAAAAATTGATTACACAAAGCTTAGAGTTACATTATTTAGGAGTAAATGGGTTGATAACAAAAAAGTTGTAGTTGATGAACTCAACTTCACAATATTCAATTTTGAGTGAACATGCCAGAAGGATGAACCATTCATCATGGCATCCAGGAAAAGCATGTATTCTACATCGACGATCCTACAAAAGAAAATTAGTATGTCATTCTTCATGGAAAAAGATAGTTCATTTTCAGATCCTATTGATGAAGAAGAGTACTATGAAAAGTGTGATGACTCTAGTCCATTCTCTATTGTCTTACCAAGTATAAATTTTGAATCTAACACTGATGTCAATACACGTGAATATCACACAAAAGGAATATTAGTTTACAGTATATACATACATTAAACCTGTTTAATTTTCATATGTGATCTGACTTTTTTAGATGTTATATTTAAATTATATAAGCTATTTATTTTTCAAATGTGAACAGACTTTTTCATATGTTATATTTGCAATTATATAACATGTTTATTTTTTAGATGTGAACCAACTTTTTCATATGTTTACTTTTGATTTTATAGATGGCATCTGACTAGAAGCACAACAATATTGAGCATGAGGTTCCTGAGTGTGAGGTCCTGTTGGGCCTCCTGATCAGGGTGATGATGATGCTACTAAATGTACACATAGGAGAGGGATAACTTTGATAAAAAACACCTCAGCTAGGGGTAAAGGAAAGAAGGGTGTCATTGAATTTAATGGAGGAGGCACGCCGACTACTATAGAGCTTTTCATCTATTATGGGGTCCTCGATGGAAGCAAAGTGCCTCTCCGTATTGAGAATTAGAGACATGTGGATTAGGCCACTAATGACCTCATATGGAGGGAGTTATAGGTGAGATATACATATTTATAGTTTTATAGTCTTTCCTATTCTTTCTTTTAACATTTCTAAAAGTAGTGAATGTTGAACTTTTTCAGGGCCTGTATGAGCTTGATGAAAAGTCACATTGCAAGAATGTTATGTAGTTCATCAGGAAAAGACATAGAGATTGGAAAAAATTACTCACAAGAGACTACATCTACGATGACAAGAGGGATGGGGACCCTACAGTGTAATGACCCTATCTTGATAAAAAAGAATGGGAGTTGTTTCATGAGCAGAGACAAAGAGATGAGTTTAGGGTATTAAATTTTTTTATATTCTTATGATTAGTTAATAATATTCTTATTAAATTAATTAGGTCATTCATGATGTACAAAAAAGGTGTTACAAGAATCTGCGCAACCACCAGTTGGGTTCAGATGATTATATTAATTGCCATCTATTGAGAGAGAAAGAGAAAGAGAAAGAACAAGTGCAAGAGTAAGAGTAAGAGCAAGGATATTCTCCTTATAATCCTTTTACTAGTGAGTCTTCTAGCACTTATAAACAATTTCCTTGCTATTTGAAGTGGGTAGATGCGAGGAAAAGCAAAGCCAAAGAAATCCCCGTTCAAGCAACCCAGTGGTGGTTCAAAAATGGTACATGTCCATGTTCTTTTTTCTCTAGATTGTTAAGTTTTACTGATTAGTCAATTTTAACGATGAATAATTGGATCTGGGTGAGCAAAGAAAGGAGGGTAAGGCCACCCCTCGGGACGTACACAATGAATTGACGGTTGCTCTAGGGATAGAAGAGCACCCTAGACGTGTTAGGTCTTCTTGAGCTAGGTTTGGGCTAAAATCTTATTTTGGCTCATCCTAACAAAAGTGTAGGTCTTTCAAGAAAGGGGGAATCAACCAGGAGGATGTGCAATGATTGATCACTCCTGCCTTAGAGGAGTTTATGGATTCTCAGGTGGTGCAAGCTTCTCCAACAATCATGGTTCCCGTACATCATCACATGCCCAAGAATCGTGTTGGGAGTACTCCTTCTGACCTACATGGCACAACCAGGGTAAGATTAAATTTAAGTTAATTTATATATAACTTGTGATGAAGTAATCCCTCAAGTGACACACACACACACACACACACAGAGATATATATATATATATATATATATGTATATATATATATATATATATATATATATATATATATATATGTGTGTGTGTGTGTGTGTGTGTGTGTGTGTGTGGGTGTGTGTGTGTGTGTGTGTGTGTGCGTGTCTGTCAATTTAGATGTTCTTCTTCATAAAATTGTTGGTGGCCAGAAAATATCATCTTGGCATCGATGTTCCATCATACAACATCGTGATGATGCTTAGGTTTTTCCACAAACTGATACGGTTTATGGTGATTCCTTTCCCGTTGATCATGTTCGTGTGTCTATCTTATGTGTTGTTCCATCATGGAAAGATGCACCAATCTCAGACGAGCACTCAGATGTCACCACAATTAGAGAGGTAGAAGGAGACTTTACTAGGAGGCCAAAACTTCTCATTGTATTGGTCGAAGTATGATAAATTGTATATTGAATTTATATATAGTCTAAAGCTAATAGGAGAATACATGCATGAAGACATAACAGCTAAGAAGCCCCCTAGGGTTCCAAATCCTTTGCCCCCACATTTTATTCCACTAGAAATATTCGACTCATGATGCCCTAACTGTAAGGTGTTGACTGTATGGATAGAAAATCTAGATCAATCGGATCCCATGGCGATCGACCTTAAGAAGGAGTCATAGGTATAGATTGTGACACTATTATAGTGTCGAAGATGTTTCTGAGCTATTTCATCATTAATGGCTCAATACATCAGTGATACAACTTTGTATACAATGATTTGGAAAACCTCTTCATATGTGAAAAATACATGTTTTATAATTATCTTATATATATTAACTAATTATTGCATTTATATGTTTAGTCTTTTGTATTACATGGCTTCTGAGTTTGAAATATCAAATGTGGAATTTCTAATGCCATCAATTATTAGCAATGTAGCCCGAGATCTGACTGGTGTCATTGATTACGTGACTATCGTAATGAAGGTTTTTGGTGCTTCCAAGATCGTGAACATAGCTCCCTTCAATGTTTTGTAACCTATGAATATAAATTGTTGTGGAATTTAATTTTTATTTTATTTTCCTTCTATTCACTTAGAAATAAGTATTGATAGTTTTTGGTGATTATTCCCGAGATCTATATTGCATATTTTCTTGATCCTTCTGGTATAATACTAACACCAAATAAGGGACACTCAGTGAAATTGCCGATTCACTCTTAGGTATATTTTTTCCATGCTCGACATTTTTTTAATGTTTGCATCATATGATAGTTTAATAATGCAACATATTTATTAATTTAACTTATAGGGGTATGCAAGCATTCCATAGAGGTGGAGGAAAAGTAGATACAAAAAAAAATTAGTAGCTTGGAGGAGTGTTAGTGTATAGTCTTCTCACTTCAAATGCATATATATATTATCAACTCTGCTTAAATTACATTTACTAATGTAATTGTAAATCAACATTGCCCTATACAAGACAATGATTGGGCATGTGGATATTACATGACTGTACTTGGAGACAATTGTCAGCCAATTAGCCAATATCAAATGTATAGTGAAAATTTTGTTATTAGTCTTGAATCATTATTAATAAAGTAGTCACATTTGATGATACAAATAGTCAAATCTAATTAGAATTACGTCTCATTCTCTTTGCAATATTTTGATTCTGAAGTCTATACATTGGAGTGGATGAATGACCTAGGCGAACAGTGGCCAAACTACTTCACCAAACATGTGGACTTGTCAACTAATTGGGATGGTTGATTGATATTTTATATTCAAACTTTGATGTCAATATTTTGTTTTTATATATTATACATGTGGACTTAAACTCTAGGGCATCTCATATGTGTTCATGCATATGTGTGTGTGAATTGAATGTGAAGCGCATGAAGAGGAGAATGATGTGTATTTGTGCATATGTATAAAATTGAATATATAGTTGAGAACTAAATCAATTGAGCTGCGAGTTCATGGAAATGTGTGTGTATTGAAGTAAACAAATGGATAGAATGTTGAGATTTCTTGGCCTCATTGTGCATATGTATAAAAGTATGTGTATTTGTATATATATCTTTCTTATTGCAGGTTTGGTAGCCTGTTGTTAAGTTGTAATGCTTTTAGAGGCCTGCAGTTCTGATGAAATGTTGCAGTCCTGATGAATTGTAAGCTTTAAACATGTTAGTAGTTAGGCAGTAGGTCTGTAGACCTTCTATATAAAAGAAAACAAATTCACTAATTCGCGTCGATTATTTCAACCAAATAAACTACATAATGGAGAACTACATCATGGTTCAATATCAACCAATGTCAGTTATTTCATAATCTGACGCCAAATATACAAAATACTACGTCGGTTCTTCTTGGTTTAACTTATGACAAATTTCAAAGAGAAACCACATTTTCATTGCACATTCCTTGTTATGTTGTCGAACTGTAATGTGAAACAACGATATATGTATGTCGTCAGTTTCTTTTCTCTAATAGAACCGACGATGTACGTCTTGATTTTTAGCATCACCCACTTAGTCCTCAGTTTATAACTAATGAGGTATGCCTAAAATGCCCGACGACATAGGTCATTTTTGTACTACTGATGCCTCTAGTTCAATCTGGATATCAGTGACAAAAGGATTATACAAGATGGCCGCATTGGTCATTGTTGGTTTAGTCTTTTACAACTAACCCTACTACTTGAGTAGCAATGATGTACATCTAGATATTTCGCGTTACTTCTGGATCGTAATATTGATCACTGAATCCATTGTCAATGTGTTATGGTGACTATAGGGTCATACACATAGAGATAGTTTGAAGAAAGGCTTAATTGGACCATATTGTAATTGTTGTAAGAAATCCAGGGACCTGAAAGTAAGTTTTTGAGACCTAAATAAAATATGAACCCAAACTTAAGAAATTCATTTCTATTAGGTAGGGAGTCCACAACCTGGCCAAAATATGGATTAGGAAATCTTGGATCTCCACTCCTCTATATATATGATATGAGAGGAGGCCTTCCAGGCACACACTCAAATTCTCTTATTTTTTCCTTTAAGGTTTGAGAAACCCTAAGAGTGACATGGAGGGGGATTGAGGGAGAGGCAGAGACTGGAAATTCTCATCATCTTTGAGAAATAGTGTGAATATATTTGAGACAAATTTGCATAACAAAAAATTCCAGAGGAAGATCTTTACTGACAAAACACAAATCAAGGTGACGACAAAATGACTCCATCCACTATTGACATGGATAGCCAAACTCTGTGATTTGTACAGTACACAAGTTGAGGAAGAGTTTCCCAAGTAGAATGCCACAATCCGCCACCTAGGGCACACAAATTGAGGCAATGATTCTCTATGGTGGAATAGTGTGATTTGCCGGACACGTGCATGAAGGAATAACTGATCCATTAGAAGTGATTTTAGGATCAAATCTGGGGTCAACAGAGCCTTCTTTGTGACATTAGAATCTGTGAAAATAGTCAATGGATTGACACAATTGGCCACCTATAGTCAACCTGCAGATCATCAATATTAAAAAATTGGGAAAACAAGTTTTTGTACGCATCCCAAGGTGACTCCTAGAGTGCCAAATTTTTTGGAAAGGAGTTCTGATTGGTGATCCAGAGATTCAAAAGAGACATAGATTGGAGGGTCCTTATGTACACAAATCAATACCAGTTGAATTGTTGGAACATCTTCCACGATAAAGTATAAACTTGCATATCTTAATCTGGTTTTGTTGGAATCGATGAATCCTAGTTGAAGCATTCTCAGGAACTTTTTAGTTTTGTTGCATTGTCTTCTCCTAAGATTCCTTCAATGGTATCAGAGATGCGTCTAATTCTCTTTGCAGGATTTTATTTTATTATGAATCATGTTTTGTCATTGGACGACAATAACTCGTATATTTCATATGAACTTGATTAATGTACAAATATAGTTAATGGTAATGTCTCGAATAATATCACAATAATCTTATTACAATATGATAATATATATGTATAAATATACAAATCTAAAGAGTTGCCTCAAAATAGTTTTATCTGGGGTGTGATGCATGATTATGGCCAAACCCTAATTATGATTTCTTCTATTACATGTGAGTGATTGTTTATAATTCTTAATATGACTTACATGCCATACCCTCTTTATTTAATACATATGTAATGGCTTCCCACCTTGTTTCCCTAGAATGTAACTTGAGGTTTCTCTTACATACTATGTAACAGTCTTCGATTAGTCTAGGATATAGGATATCAAACATGTTGACATGAAGAAGGATGAATGTGGAACAATCATCAACAACGATGGATCATCCATGGTGCCTTCTCATTATTAAAGAATACAAGGATCAAGGGTTCATCATCTTTTATTTATGCATGTGATGCAAGAAACTCCAGATGATCTCAATATTCCTTTAGCATGAAAAGATTGTGCTAGGAGGATATAATCATCACATTTTATCTTTATCTCTTATGGTGCTTGTTTATATATATGATATATAATATATTCATATGTGGTGATTGCATATGTATTATACAAAATACCTAATTGAAATGTTAAGCCTATGATGTTTTCCATCATGTATTATACAAAATCCTTCGACCAAAATTCACAACAATAGTGATATGAAAAGCATCATGCTTTGACACTACCTAAGATGCTAACATAGATGCTAACATTGATTTTTTTTGTCTTTACTGATGCTAACATAAGATGATTGCTTCAATAAAGACTATATGAACCCCAAGTGTCAACTTACACAGACCAGATATGAACATCTGACCAAGATATACTTAATTTTCATGGTTCTGTGTCAAAACTCATACTCTTAAATAAGTTGTAGGCCATGTCCAAAAGTATACATTGTTACAATAACTCAGTCCATACCTGACTCATGTAGTAGACCCCTATGTCTAGTGGTGTAGCTAAAATTTCTGGTGAGAGGGACACTCTAAATTGTGACAACATAGATGATGTCTTTATGGGGCACCTGTGAATGATTACAAGTATATTTGAACCTTTTCACCTATAGTTTCTAATATAGTTGAAATTTAGAGAAGGGCATGTGCCCTCCCTACTCAGTATGTCACTCCGCCACTACTTATGTTCCAGGTTTTATTAGACCAAACCCAGATAATATTTAAAATAAAGATATTTTCAAATTGTATATAGATACATACCTACTGGTATATTTCTAGTAGTGTGTACGTAATGGTATGCACGATCTATAAGTACTAATAGTTAAATTTGTACACTCACACCTTGTTTATAGAATCTGACTATATGGATTAAAAATATTTTCACATGTTTAAAAACTCCATTATGTCTTATATATTTATGAGATATGAAATGAAATTCATCAGAGTATTTCTATAATTTTTGTAACTTGTTATTCATTGGAAAATATACAATTTTAATCAACAAATGGTCAACAATTATCTGATCGATACGGTGTATGAAGAACATATACTGTAAGTAATATACATCCAAATTATAAAACTAGATTGTGTTGTAGTTTATTTTACACATGCTAGATTGAAGATGGGTACATTTTTTTTGCACTTTTGTACACTATTTTCTCAACCTGATTTATATGAACACGCAAACTTATTTTTGATAAAACATAATTTGTAAATGTTACACTCAAATATATCTTAGGAAAGATATATATTATATGTAAAAATGTTATATATACATGTATATGTAATGAATATGACCATCTAGTTTTTTCAGTCTAATTTACTACAGCTCTGATTTGTCCTGTATAGAAATTTGGATCAAAGTTTCAAACTAGGGTTTGAGTCAGATTGTTACACCCCGATCTCACAATTACCATTAATCATGAGATTAGGGTATAAATTGAGGATTTAACGTAATACAAAGATCACCATTAACTTTTTCCTCTTCTTTTTTTCAAACTCTTTGTTTTCTCACATTGAATCACATAAACAAACTTTACAAGAGAATTAAACCTTGATTACTCTAATATGATCTCAACATTAATGATACACATCCATACATTCATTCTGTTTCTCATACTTCCATGTACATACGACACAATAATCAAATGTATTCTCTCTTATTAAGGAAACAAAGGCAGAAACGTCATTTACAACTCTCTCACATCTATACAAGGACCTAGAGTGACAGGGACCGACTGAACTTAACTAATCTTAATCTTAACTCCTGTGAAAGATCTACTGTGATGCAATGATATCTTCAGTCCATGAGTTATCCCTAAAAATTTTGAGTAGAGGGGTGAGCCTACTCGCTCAGTGAATGAGTACTTCAAAGAAATAGTCTAAAGCACTCATATAATTTTAAATATACTTTTGAGCAATTGATATCAATTATGACAGCAGTAATCTTAAAAGAGACTAATCATTCCCAAACATATATATTTCAAGATACTCTAAATATATACAAGAGTGTATCAATATATGAACATTCTTGTTTGATCATAAAGAGAACTAATAATGCATAACATACAGAGAATAATTGAATAAATGCACACACTTGTTTAATCTCTCATTCATCTCATTATCATATTTTAACTTGTACCATGTCATATATAGTGTACTCTACATATGAAGACTAATAGCGAACTACGATGTCACCGTACAAGACTTAGCTGACACACTTGGGAATGCTAAGTTTGACAATGTCACTGGTCTGCAATAGAAAAATGGCTCTCTGGCCTCAACACACCTATTATGTTGTAAAAACTAGACTTCTCCTCTAACCTGAGCACACACGTGGAGAGTTAAGGCCACCTATTGGATTTTCTGTACTCTAATGCCACCAGGATCTCTGGTTGATATTGGACACTACATACTATATTTTTAAGGAGACTTCCACTAGGGCTTCGTCCCCCGTATCACCTGTTAGTACGTTCCGAACCCCGTATACTGGACACTATCATGGTGAGGTCGTTTCATCCCTATGACGCAAACCTCTCATAGGAAATCTACGGTGTTTAGGGATCCTGAGTCTATTATTTTATTATTCTTGGAAAGCTCTTACTATATTGTATCTCTCTCTTACTTAAACTTGACTCTGGTATCTCTATGGTATTGAGTCTATTTATCTAAAGTTTATAAATACGACATGTATATCATCCTTAACTTGGAAGAGGAGTATATTCAAAATAATATAATATACTGAGAAATCAACACACTATACATGCAGGCAGACTGAAATACTTAAATGAACAAAATACATGTTCACTTGGCACTTATATACTGGAATCATGTAATTGAACTTCTTAATATACTGATGAGAGTTAATTACTTGACATATGAATAATCATCATTAGCACCTATAAACTATTCGTTTCATAGACCATCTGGTAATATTTTTTTTTATGACCGGGACCCCCCCCCACTTTGTGACCCCCTGGAACGGCAAACCTGGGGGCCCACCCAGCCGCATGAATGGGTACCCAAATAGTAGCATCGTTGGCCGGCCGACGCTGCAACAAATTCACTTCTGGGGCATAGCCAGGAGTCGAACCCATGACCTCTCGTAGAGGCCTTGCGAGCTACACCGCCTGAGCTACGCCCCACTGACACCATCTGATAACATTTACCACAACAAAACTATTAAGCATCACCACATCTCATACTAAGAACATTGATATCACAATAATTGATTCATTGAACACACTATCCTTAGGGTTTCATTTACCTCATTCACTTATCACATGGCTCTCATAATGATTTCATGTGACATAAACATTCATTGAATAAAGACTACTATCAATAAATCATATAAAATCAATATATGTATGAAACCTTGGAACTGAGACGAATTTGGGTTTCCATGCCACTCACTGAGATAACATGCATCAATAATAAAATTGAATATATAAAGTCTATCATGTCAAGAAAATTCATTCAAATGGATTTCACAATATCTATTCGCAAATATCCAACTTTCCTCACATCTAGGGTTTCACCCTATTTACTGAGATATCAAACAAACACTATTCACCTTAAATGAAATCTAAGATAGTATCTGACATATATGTACTATGAATTTAGATAAATAATTGATAAATGTGTTTTCATCACTTTTATTTACATCTTTTAGATATCTTTTTATGATTGTATTGTTGTTTATTTTCTTAGTTTTATAATTAATTACAGTATATTATATTTTTTTCTTAAATAAGAATTTAATTATATTTTCTTAGATTTTGTAGGAAATGGGATAAATATTTTTGGAGTATAATTGCACAATTTGCAGCAGTCCTGTAATTATTGTATATCTGTCACCAAAAGTGCCATAACTCTTGCATCCAAAGTCCAAATTGAGTGTAAAAGTATTCATTGGAAAGGAAATTTAATTTTCTAAAATAATTACTTATTACTTGAACCGCTTTTGTTCTTTTTATGGGAGCGAAATACGTTCGAAATCACTGCTGTGAGAATCTGCATTGAAGAGAGTTACATGGTCAAGACAATTAAAGTCTATCAAATTCCTATTGACCAAATGTTAAAATTCAAAAGGATAGCTCCCTCTCTTTTTTTCCCCTCTTTTTTTGGATAGTCTACCCCTCCTTCTCCTATAAAAGGAAGGAACTTCCTCCTCCCAAGCATCATCTTTTGTATCATCTTTGTACGGGATTTCTGAGCAATCTTCTGGTGTTCTTATGTTATTGTTCTTTCCATCAATAAAGAATAGTTTTTGCAAGCCAAGTGTTTCTTTCAATTGTTGTTCTTTTACTTTGCTCATTTAGATCTAGTTTCTTCTTCCTATTATTCTTCCATGGAATGGAGTAAGGGATTAAGCGTCAGCCATTTCATTGACTCTAGCCGAAGGAACTATCCTTTAGTAAGACTAGACTATGGCTAGAACTCTTCTTCCCTCCGTCTCCCTTTTCTCCTCAAGCATTAGTGAGTAGACTTCTATCGAGGCAAGGGGAATAACCCCTTAGCCATAGTTTTAACGACTTTTTCTTAAACTACTAGATGGTAATCGATTTTAATTAATGGTTGACCTTCGGATCCCACGTTAATCCGGATGGAAATGACCATGGAAATCCAGATTTAGAACAATAAAATCGATTGCATAGACGTTTTGATATGACCGTGGATTTTTGTCTTTTAGGATGATAAACTAGGAAGCATGAGCACCAAGACCAATGGGCTCCTGTGGAGTTTATCTCTTGTGAGTTTTTAAATTCGCAAACCTTCATCAAATCGTGGCTTAAGAATTAGTTGTTATCGCCTAGGCTAAGGTGGTGAAAACCCCTACGAGCCTCGATTCTCTCTCTTTGATTTCAACCTCCGTTGATTTGCTTTCTTTACTTCTAGTCTTTTCCATTCACAATAGTCTACTTGTGCTAACAATTTTTTCTTTTCCTTGTGACAGGGGCAAAATAAATTCTTATTATTACATTGTTACTTTATATTTATTTCTTATTTTAGTGTAATCAATCAAACCCCCAACCCGACTTTTACTTCTCGTTCTAAATCTGAAAATACAAAAAAATAATAAATTAGTTCTTCAAAATAATTGGGATAAAAGAAACAATCTTAAAAATTTGTCCTATGGGATCGACCCTTTCTATACTAGCCTTAATCGGAAAGTTGAAAAAGGATTAAACTCTAGGATAATTATCTTAGTGATTGTAAGTGCTAAGCGACGCATTAACAATTTGGCACCGTTGCCGGGGACAACGGATTGTTTTCTCGAACCCCAAAAAAAATTTTGAATTTTTTTTTCCTTTTTTTATGCCTTCCGAGTAACATTTCGGAAGTGTACTCCTCTTTCTGCCGAGTTTCCATTCCGGCAGTACGTTTTTTTTCTGCACACGAATTAACTGCTTATTTTGTGCATGCGATGCTCGAATGCCGATTTTCAAACTTTTGACCCAGAAATAGAAAGGACTTTTCATCGTTTAAATCGTCAAACAAAAATAAACGAGGAACAAGCGAAAAGAGAAGCCGCTTTACGCGCAGCCTATATGGCTGAACAAGAAATGCTAGAGGCCAATAGGAGGCAAGCCGAAAGGCAAAAACAATTAAAATATTTTTCTATTCCCAAAACTGCCTACGCGCAACATCCTATCATGCCTCCTAACATCCTTGCCCCCCAATTTGAGATCCGAACTCAAAGGATCACCATGCTCCAAGTCAATCCCTTCTCTGGCAACAATGGGGAAAGTTGCCAAGATCACCTACAAAGATTCATCGACCTTTGCTCTTTGAATAAGATTCCAGGTGTTTCAGGAGATGCAATCCGTCTTCAATTGTTCAAGTACTCCCTTACCGGCCAAGCTAGTAGCTGGTATAACACCATGGAATGTGAGTATCAAGTCACAACTTGGGAAGCATGCCACCCTGGACTTGATTTTTGTCTGGTGGTGATTCTTTGCTTTTCTTTTTTAGAAGAAAAATAGAGGGAAGGAAGAGATGTTCTTGTGCTTATAACTTTCAATTTTTTTTTCATATATTTTTGTCAGAGAGTGTCATTGCTCTAGTTAGAGTATTCCTATAAATCACATCATACACATTTTATAACAAGATAATTCATTATTTAAATATAGGGAAAAATTTGTTTGGTTCTGATCGATTCCTTATGACTTGCCAACTATTCTGAGGAGTGATGTTATTAAGGATCCTAGGTGACATGGTGGTTTCAGACATGGCAATTTATAATAGTCTTTGTAAAAAGTTTACAAAATTCAATTTGGGGTAAAATGATATATGTCTAATTAATGGGCCAACTAGATAAAGGCCAAAACTTCTAGAAAAAGAAAAGTACATGCAATATAATAAAAGGTACAGAAAAGAAATGTGAAAAAAAGGGAAGATGATGGGGTGGATCACGTACCACCCACACTGGAGGAAATTTCATGCACCAAAGCCTGACTAGTTCATGGGAGGTTGTGAAACGAGCCTCCGAGACAAGATCTAGACGAGGAGTAGGTGGTGTTCTTAGGGTAGCTAAGGCCGAAAGTGATCCCGACATCCAAAGCATAGCTGAAAGCCTTAAGTTGATCACCTTAAAACAAGATCGTTTGGAAGCATCCTTAGGCTATAGAGATCTACCTCAACAAATAAAATCCATAGATTCTCTTTGTGGTATTTGCCAAGGTTATGACCACACCACACTTAATTGTCAATATCTTTACAACACTCCCATGCAACCCGAGTTTGAACAACAATTAGAAGACCTAAATTCAATTCACACCATTCCAGGTCAAGCCTACTACAATCCAAATCAAACTCAGAGCCACCCTGGTTTCAAATATGGGAATGCTTCTGGGGCTGAAAATTTCAACCAACTCCAAAACCAACAATGACCTCCCTACCTTCAATCCAACAACCGACCACCACCCGAGTTTCCATACAACAACCAAAGAAATCTTGGGAGTCAAAACAATCATAGAAATAATTACCAAAATTGACAACCCTACCAACAATTCCAAAATTTTAACCTTCCACCCCAAAATCTAAACCAATCTCAACCTCCCCAGCCGCCTCAAAATGCTCCCCCTCCTCCTCCCCCAAGTCATCCTAGCCTGGAAAACATAGAACAAACCCTTGTGGCCATACAAGCCCATCAAAAGGCAATTGACGCACAGTTGGCCCGCCTATTTGCCCAACAAAAACCTCCCGCCGGTTCCATCTCTGGGCAGCCTGAAAATAACCCCAAGCAATCCAAACAACTTAAAGTTATCACCACTCATTCGGGAAAAGCACACTCCACTCCTCCCCCTAACGCCACTCCCACCACACCACTAGAAGTTGAGGATGGCGATTTTGTTGTTGTTGAACCTGAACCTATCACTAAACAAACCATCACCGAAACCCCACCGATAGAAGAAGATGAACCAATCTACAAACCACGACCTCCCTACCAAGCCCGTCTAAAGTAAACAAGGCTAGATGTCTGGTTCATGAAATTTAGGGATGCTATGAAGAAGCTGCACGTTGACATTCCTTTTCTTGATGCTCTAGCTGACATGCCTGCCTGGTCCAAATACATGAAAACTCTTTTGACTAGGAAGTATACCACCGAGGAATATGAAATTGTCAAACTTGCTAGGACCACCTCCGACATAATCCAAAGTAAAATGCCTAAAAAACAAAAAGATCCAGGTTCCTTTGGAATAGGATGTTACTTAGGTTACAATGCTTGTAGGAAAGGCCTAGCTGATCTAGGAGCCATCATATCCATCATTCCTTATAGTCTATGCAAAAGATTAGGATTCCATGATATGCTACCAACAACCATGACCATCCAGTTGGCAGACTCCTCCATGACCAAGCCCATGGGAATCATAAAAGACATTCCCGTCCAGGTTGGGAAAGATGCCTATGTTCAATGTGATTTTGTGATCATGGACATCAAGGAAGATTTACGTTACCCCATCATCTTTGGCCGTCCCTTCCTAGCCACAGCCAGATCCTTGATTGATGTTGAGGCTGGAACCATTCTCTTAAGGTTAGGAAGGCAAACACTAGAATTCAAAGTCTTTGAGAGCATGAAAGGGCCTAGTTTCCAAGAAGAAGTTTATCTCATTGATTGCATTAACAAACTATCTCAGCTAATACAAGAATGGGAGCTAGTAGATGATCCTCTATACACAACCCTTACTAGCTCTCCTGATCGTAACTTTAACAATGAACAATTTGACCAATGCATCACCCATCTAGACTATTTTGAGGGGATCCCTAATGCTGAAATTGAGAGCCTTAAGATGATATCCACAATGGAGGGAGAACCTGAAGCACCTAAAGTCCCAGAAATGAAGACTCTCCCCATAGGGGTAAAATATGTGTTTCTTGATGAACAACAATTATGTCCTGTCATTATCAATTCTGACCTCACCATTGAACAAGAAAACACACTTCTAGGAGAACTTAGGAAAAGAAAATTGGCTTTAGGGTACAAAATGACAGATTTAGTTGGTATTGATCCATCCATTTGCATCCATAAGATCCCTATGATTGAAGACAACAAACCATCCCAAGACCCACAAAGGAAACTCAACCCAAACATGAAGGAGGTTGTCTGTCTTGAAGTTATTAAACTTTTAACTGCAGGAATCATCTACCCCATCTCTGACTCCCCTTGGGTCAGCCCTGTCCAAGTTTTCCCCAAAAAGGGCGGGACCACAGTCATTAGGAATGAAAAGAATGAGCTCATCCCCACCCGCACTTTCACAGGGTGGAGGATGTGTATTGACTACAGGAAACTCAACAAAGAAACTAGGAAAGACCACTTCCCACTTCCTTTCCTAGATCAAGTTCTTGAACGTTTAGCTCGTCAACAATACTTTTGTTATCTAGATGGCTATTCGGGATTTTATCAAATTCCCATTCACCCTGAAGATCAAGAGAAAACCACCTTCATATGCCCTTTTGGTACATACGCCTTTAGACGAATGCCCTTTGGCCTATGCAATGCACCGACCACCTTTCAAAGATGTATGTCTGCCATTTTTTCAGGATTAACAGAAACTGTCATGGAATTTTTCATGGACGACTTCTCCGTCTATGGAGATAGTTTCAATTCTTGCCTTAGAAACCTTTCCCTTGTTCTTGATAGATGCATTGAGTCACACTTAGTCTTTAATTGGGAGAAGTGTCACTTCATGGTTAAAGAAGGAATTGTTTTGGGCCACAAAGTAAGCAATCAAGGTATTGAAGTGGACAAAGCTAAGATTGAGGTCATCACCAAGCTCCCCCTCCCTCCTCTGTCAAAGACATTCAGACCTTCTTTGGACACGCTGGGTTCTATCGGCGATTCATTCGTGATTTCTAAAAAATCACCAAACCTCTCACCAACCTTCTTCAAAAGGAGGTCCCCTTTCATTTTGACCAAGCTTGCATGGACAGCTTCCTACGCTTGAAAGATGCTCTGACCTCCACTCCCATCATCCGTGCTCCTTACTGGGCCCTACCTTTCGAAATCATGTGAGATTCTAGCGACTTTGATGTAGGTGCCATTTTAGGACAAAGAGTTGACAAAAAACATCATGTCATCTATTATGCATCTAAGACCTAAGATGAAGCTCAGCGAAATTACATTGTCACTGATAAAGAAATGCTAGCCATTGTCTACGCATTTGACAAATTTTTCTCTTATCTTATTGGTTCAAAGGTTATCGTTTATACTAATCATGCAGCCATTCGCTACCTTATGACCAAGAAAGATGCCAAGCCTAGACTCATAAGATGGATTTTGTTATTGCAGGAATTTGATCTAGAAATCCTAGACAAAAAGGGATCAGAGAATGTTGTGGCTGACCACCTCAGTAGACTTAGTTATAGTCCTATTGATGAATATCCCATAAATGAATCCTTGCCCGATGACCAATTGCTTACGGTAGACTCCTAATTTCCTTGGTTTGCCGATTTTGTGAATTATTTAGCTGCAGGTGTATTGCACCCCGAATACAAGGGACACTCTAAAGCTAAAGTTTTACATGACATCAAAAATTACTATTGGGACGAACCTTATCTTTTCAGACTTTATGCCAACGATTTGTATTGTCGTTGTCTTTCCCAAGAAGAAAGCATTGAAATCCTAGAGCAATGCCACTCTGGCCCATGTGGTGGGCACATGAGTTCCCAAAAAACTGCTAGAAAGGTCTTGCAATGTGGTTTCTATTGGCCCACCATTTTTAAGGATTCCTATGACTATGTGCTTTCTTGTGATCGATGTCAAAGGACGGGAAACATTTCTAAACGTGACCAAATTAAATGCCCCTAAAATCTTGGCAAGAACTAGAAATTTTTGATGTTTGGGGAATTGATTATATGGGCCCATTTCCTTCTTCTTATGGGTTTTCTTACATCTTGGTTGCGGTAGATTATGTATCCAAATGGGTTGAAGTTGTTCCCACAAAAACTTGCAACTCTAAACATGTTAAAAAACTTTTCAAAGATATTATCTTCCCTAGATTTGGGGTCCCACGCACCGTTATTTCTGACGGGGGATCCCACTTTTTAGAAAAAAGTTTTGAAGCATTATTGAAAAAATATGGAGTTCACCAAAAAGTCGCCACCCCTTACCATCCTCAGACTAGTGGGCAAGTAGAGGTCTCCAATAGACAAATCAAATCCATTTTAGAAAAAATGGTGGGTCGCACTAGGAAAGATTGGGCGTTAAAAATTAATCGCGCTCTGTGGGCATACATAATAGCTTATAAAACACCCATTGGCACTACACCCTTTAGACTGATCTACGACAAGTCATGTCACTTTCCAATTGAGTTAGAGTACAAGGCCGGTTGGGTTATCAAAAGCCTTAATTTTGACCTCTCTTCCGTTGGAGAAAACCGTCTTCTCCAATTGAATGAGCTTGATGAACCTAGGATGACCGCCTATGAAAATGCCAGAATTTACAAGGACCGAACCAAAATCTGGCATGATGGTTACATAAGGCGAAAGGACATTAGAGAAGGGGACCAGGTTTTAGTTTTCAATTCACGATTAATACTTTTTCTAGGAAAACTCAAATCAAGATGGTACGGCCCCTATATTGTCAAATGTGCCTATCCTCATGGTACATTTCTATTGTGGGATAAAGTCTTAGGGGAATTTAAGGTCAATGGACACCGACTCAAAAGATACATCGCTGCTAAAGACCTTGTCGCTTCAGATTCAAATAAACAATCATCCCTACAAGACCTGACCTTGTCTGACCCCACGACTTCACCAAATCCCAATAACTGATCATTTTCTGTCAGTCTACGATGTTAAACACGGCGCTAGTTGGGAGGCAACCCAACGCTATCTTTCCTTTCATCTATTTCTTTCCTTGTTTTGCTTTCGTTCTGCTTTTTCTCTGAACCACATGTATCTCATGTAGCACTCACAGGAGTCCTGGCATGTCGATTGCGGCACTATGCCCCTAGCCGCCCATCATATGATGAGTATGGGGGCATGTAGGCTTACCTGGATCCCAACTCCCCTTACTAGGGGAAACTTCCACCTCCGCAGCAGTGATCTTCTTCCCTCCATCTCGGCCTAAGGGTTGCACGGGACGAGCAAAACTCTAAGTCCGGGGTGGGGTGGGTGGTACGTGATCCACCCCGTTATCTTCCCTTTTCTTTCACATTTCTTTTCTGTACCTTTTATTATATTGCATGTACTTTTCTTTTTCTAGAAGTTTTGGCCTTTATCTAGTCGACCCATTAATTAGACATATATCATTTTACCCCAAATTGAATTTTGTAAATTTTTTGCAAAGACTATTACAAATTGTCATGTCTGAAACCACCATGTCACCTAGGATCCTTAATAACATCACTCCTCAGAATAGTTGGCAAATCATAAGGAATCGATCAGAACCAAACATAATTTTCCCTATATTTAAACAATGGATTATCTTGTTATAAAATTTGTATGATGTGATTTATAGGAATACTCTAACTAGAGCAATGACACTCTCTGACAAAAATATATGAAAAAAAAATTGAAATTTATAAGCACAAGAACATCTTTTCCTTCCCTCTATTTTTCTTCTAAAAAAGAGAAGCAAAGAATCACCACCAGACAAAAATCAAGTCTGGGGTGGCATGCTTTCCAAAATGAAAACTCCATACCCCACAAAGGGGCGTACCATCAAAAGATTCTAAAAGTGCACATGAAAAAAAAAATTGTGACCAATGTAGCCACAACTCCATAAATTCATATCCCGAGTCGAATAGAGGAGGGATCAATATATTTTCATCACTTCTTTCTTTGTTTTCACACCCCCAAATTCATCCTATTCCTGTCGAATAACTTTAAAAAAAAATTGAGAGTGGCAAAGCGAAAGTAGGAGATGCCTATTTTTCTATGAATTCTTATTTTAGAAGCTAGATTTGACAATTGTTTTGATAGGGAATATAGAATTTTATGCTATGTGGTTCTAGGAGATCGGGTCACTTGGCCAAATTTTGGAGGTGAGGATTGTAGTGATGTTATTAAGGTGAGGATGGCATATTGGGAGTATAAATTGGACTTTATTTATGATTTTACTTACTTGAGGACAAGCAAAGATTCAAGTCCGGGGTATTTTGATAATTGTGTTTTCATCACTTTTATTTACATCTTTTAGATATCTTTTTATGATTGTTTTGTTGTTTATTTTCTTAGTTTTATAATTAATTACAGTATATTATATTTTTCTCTTAAAGAAGAATTTTAATTATATTTTCTTAGATTTTGTAGGAAATGGGATAAATATTCTTGGAGTATAATTGCACAATTTGCAGCAGTCCTGTAATTATTGTATATCTGTCACCAAAAGTGCCATAACTCTTGCATCCAAAGTCCAAATTGAGTTTACAAGTATTCATTTGAAAGGAAATTTAATTTTCTAAAATAATATCCTATTATTTGGACCAATTTTGTGCTTTTTATGGGAGCGCAATACGTTTGAAATCGCTTCTGTGAGAATCTAAATTGAAGAGAGTTACATGGTCAAGACAATTAAAGTCTATCAAATTCCTATTGACCAAATCTTGAAAATTCAAAAGGATAGCTCCCTCTCTTTTTTCCCCCTCGTTTTTTGGATAGCCTACCCCTCCTTCTCCTATAAAAAGAAGGGAACTTCCTCCTCCCAATCATCATCTTTTGTATCATCTTTGTACGAGATTTCTGAGCAATCTTCTGGTGTTCTTATGTTATTGTTCTTTCCATCAATAAAGAATAGTTTTTGTAAGCCAAGTGTTTTTCAATTGTTGTTCTTTTACTTTTCTCATTTAGATCTAGTTTCTTCTTCCTATTATTCTTCCGTGGACTGGAGCAAGGGATTAAGTGTCGGCCATTTCATTGACTCTAGCCGAAGGAACTATCCTTTAGTAAGACTAGACTATGGCTAGAACTCTTCTTCCCTCAGTCTCCCTTTTCTCCACAAGCATGAGTGAGTAGACTTCTATCGAGGCAAGGGGAATAACTCCTTAGCCATGGTTTTAACGACTTTTTCTTATAAGACTAGATGGTAATCGATTTTAATTAACGTTTGAACTTTAGATCCCACGTTAATCCGGATGGAAATGACCATGGAAATCCGGATTTAGAACAATAAAATCGATTGCACAGACGTTTTGATATGACCGTGGATTTTCGTCTTTTAGGATGATAAACTAGGAAGCATGAGCACCAAGACCAATGGGCTCATGTGGAGTTTATCTCTTATGAGTTTTTAAATTCACAAACCTTCATCGAATCGTGGCTTAAGAATTAGTTGTTATCGCCTAGGCTAAGGTGGTGAAAACCCCTACGAGCCTCAATTCTCTCTCTTTGATTTCAACCTCCATTGATTTGCTTTCTTTACTTCTAGTCTTTTCCATTCACAATAGTCTACTTGTGCTAACAATTGTTTCTTTTCCTTGTGACAGGGGCAAAATAAATTCTTATTATTATATTATTACTTTATGTTTATTTCTTATTTTAGTGTAATCAATCAAACCCCCAACCCAACTTTTAGTTCCCGTTCTAAATCTGAAAATACAAAAAAATAATAAATTAGTTCTTCAAAATAATTAGGATAAAAGAAACAATCTTAAAAAGTTGTCCTGTGGGATCGACCCTTTCTATACTAGCCTTAATCGGAAAGTTGAAAAAGGATTAAACTCTAGGATAATTATCTTAGTGATTGTAAGTGCTAAGCGACGCATTAACAATAATCATTCATAACTAAGGAAATCTAGATAAACAAATTTCTCTATTTAATTATACAACAATTTTAGCCATAGACAAATTCCCTATATTTCAGTTTACTCTTATAACCTCTGTGAATACTTAGTGAATTCTCATTAGGATGTATTGTATACATTTCTAATATGATTTTATCATCCAAAATTCATCCGAACAGAGGAAGAATCTATTTCATATCATTTTGCAACAACTTAGATCAAACACACAATTCAGGGTTTGTAGTCGCATACTAAGCAATTAAATATTATAGATGATTTAACCAATTTTCGTGCAATATACTATTTAAAGGAAGTTGCCACTCACCCTAAGGTGTGAAAACACCTTAAAAATACAGCTCATCCCTGAAAATCTCGATCTCATATCAAATCCCTAGCAATTCACCCGATTCTTCTTCCTTTCAACTCGGAAACCCTAAAAATGAGGGAGTATGAAGAAAGAGTGAGAAAAGGGGAAGTTTTGATACCATTTTGGATCAAATCAGAGGAGGGACAAAATCTTGATATGTGAGAGAAGATCCACCATTAAAGTATATGCAAAGAAGCTAAACTTACATGATTTCATCATTCCTCGGACTGCAAAACCCTTGGTCAGCATCTCCATCACTTTCTCCTCTCAAACCCTAACTCCCCCTCTCTCTCTAGGATTTCATTTCTCTGAATTGAAGAATGAATTATGAGAGTTCCTTATGTGTTAGTTTGACCGTATAGAGCAATTGAGCTGCTTGGGTCAATTACACATTGACCCCTCACTATACTTTCTCTTATTTCATCTGAATTTTCTGTCATAAAAATATTACTGTAATTCATCTACTGATAAGGTATAAACGTATCCAAAAATTATAAAAATTTTACATGTTGTTTATGATTGAGTTTTAGATCTCTAGTAAAAATTCAAATCATTTGGAGTTACCAATAAATAATTAAAAATAAAACACTACACTACTAAAAAGCACTCTGTCAGCATTTTGGTCGAAGTATAGTTCGACCAAGAACCACATTCAAAGAACATTCAAATATTCTGAAATTTTTCTCCAATATGCATGATTGAGTTATCCATATCATATCCAAAATTCAATTAAATATAAAATTTATAGAAAATATGAAAAATCATTTACCACACTGTTATCCTAATCAAATTCCATATTCATGTACTATCAAAACCCTAATTTTTGCCAATTAGGGTTTACATTTCTCAAACCCTAATTCTTCAAACGAAAATCATAGTTAGAATTTCTTCTTAAGTTTAAAACATCACAATTGATCTACTATCATTAATCAAGTCTAAACGATGTTCAATCTAATCAAGCATGTAATCATTCAGGTAAACCCTAGTTTACCAATTAAGTACAAATGTAGTCATTACACAGATTATACAAGTCGGGAGTGGTTTGAGCAAATTGTTGTATAATCTATTGGGTAGTTTGCTTGAATTGACAAAACCCCACCCTTTTTATTCGTTTTAACATGTCCTAGAGATTCACATGCATTAGTATTTAAAGTGTCGGGGTGTTAGTTTTTGTCTTTCTTATTTCCAATGATGCAATGTGGATCAGGAACTTAGAGTTGTCTGTCAATAACACCCACCTAGACAAATGGAATGAAACTTAGAAGGTGTGTACTTGGCCTTTAGTTATCTCCCTTTGAGTTGATCCATGATGTGAGGTACGGGTATAAAATATGCGTTTTTATGTTTCTATTTAGTGTTTATATCAAGTTGGGCCGATACGTTTTAGATCAATTTTAATTATGTTCAAGTCTGGTACGATCTTGTTTTATTTGAGATAGATGGTCGGATATTCAATTTGTCATAATTCTTGTATTAATATTTATAGCAGAATATTTTCTAATAATGTTAGGTCAAGTCGGTTGGGGTAACATGTCGGTCATGTATGGGTTTGGGTCCATTTAAGTATGTTCATGTTCGGGTCCAATTTAGATTAAGTTTGTATAAGTGAGGGTCTATGTCAAGTCCGTTTAGATTGTATCTGCAATCATCCGACTCGTTGTCAGGCCTATTGTGAAGGTACCGATCTACTATTCAGATCCACCAACGGTGGAGTTGAATCCAACACCAAAGTGATCCTTCCATTTCAATTATAATAAGAAAAAAAAATGGAAAACACAACCCAACAATTGCTTTTCCCAAAGGAATTGAGACGGTGGAGGATGCATGAACAATGGTAGTATAGGAGATTTCATATACTTTTTCTATAAAAACAACTAAAGATAACACAACATCAACACCTAAAACTCAAATTTTAAAAATAACAGAGTGAGAAATTATTTTTTCATACTAAACAAATACACTTATATTAAAATGAATTTTGATTAGTCTCCTACCATATTTATGTAAGAAACCTCCTACAATAAAAGCGTTCGAAGATGCACGAATTCGTTTGTAAAGGACCCTTCTCGTCTGTTAACGGTTATATTTTCTCTTCACAACCTATTCAGTCAGGCTGGGATCTGACTCTTGGCCATCAAGAAAGTTGCCTAGTGGGGCTCTCCTCCCTTAATTTAATCTGAATCCTGATAGATAGACGAAAGAAGAAAAAGTGCACAATCACGACAATTTAACCCGATTACTGATACAGAGAAAGAATACATAACTTGAAAGGTGCACACGCGTTGCTGTCGCTGAATGTTGTTTCCGTTGTTAAGGTTTAAGACCAACACGTAGCTTGGGAGGGACATAGGACATAAGGGACATGACGTGGCATAGCCATGTTCCTGACACAATGTATTTGTGCTGCTGTGCCGGTGGGGATGGAAAAACTGAAACGCCAACTCATAACAAAGTGGAACAACGAACTCTCAGCTGCTATAGCTTACGTAAGCAAACTTCCAGCTCAGAGTTCGAGTCAGATTTTTCTTTTTAAAAGAATCAATACATTTAATGGAGGTAGTTTGGTGCCTTGGTAGTACTACCACCACGCTACCCAAATTGGGGCGGGCAGAACAAGGACCCGCCGGCCGCTGGATAGCAGCTGTCGAATCTACTGCCAATTTGGCGGCTGCTGCCCCACACGTAGTCGGCTAGGTCGGCCGTCCCCACTCGGCTGTATACTTGTGGTGATGGCGTGACTTGACTCACTGTTACGGGTTCTATGGCTGCCACTTATTCGCTAAACCGCCGACCAAGACGTGGGAGAGTGAGTAGAGTGGTGAAGGTTTGTTTGGTATAACCTATTGCGAGTTTACTCATACAATTATATCTAACTGCACCTAACTAAACTTTCTTTTGGTAGAAAAAACTCTAGTTACAACAGGCCATCCTCCAACTTTCTCATCTGGTTTTAAGAACGGCTGCTGGTCGGCCTATTTTTTCTTACAGCAATAGCTTCCTTTCTCCAAAAATATAAGGGTCAGTTTAGTTGGGTGTAATAAGATATATTTGTATGAGTTCACAATGTAAAAAAATACATTGAACACACACTTTGCCATCTGACTGCATCCTACCAAACATGTTCTAAGAGGAGACAAGTAAAGGAAACAAGAGAAAAGAGAAAATTATTTTACTTATAACTTTGAATTCACGACTACTTTTTTTTTAAATAAAAATTAATATATATTTTTTATAGAAAACAACTAGACTAATGTTGACAGACTTTTGAAAAATAATATGATGTATCTATACATCTCTCATCTTTTGTACTATACAAACGTACCGTATGTCTTGTATTGTATGTATTTTGTTGGCTAAATTGAACATTATTAAATCCTTTATTTTGATGATGACAAATATTTCATTCTTGTGGATCTAACGTGCTATTTGAGTGTTTCAGGGATCAACAAATAAGGCAATGGATAGTTAAAGATCAACACAAATTGAGAGATCAATATGCCTAAATTGTTTTTATTTTCATGATTGTACTCAATATAAAAATTTGTACAAGTATATCATGTACAAGTACATAGATATCATGTAAATCAAGCATTAGAACTTTCCTATCCACTCAGAACCCTTAGATAGATCTTCCCCCAAGATAGAGTCACCATTACCCATTGATACACACACCTAATAGGTGATTCAACAAATTGAAAATGGGATATTCTCGGTCGACAAACTTCTCGACCAAGACACCCTCGGTCAACAATATTCTTGACCGAGAACTACCTCAGTCAAGCCACGAGCACAGATCAATGACATGCACATGCATGCCCTAGAAAAGCCCTCAATCGACAATATTCTCGACCGAGATAGACCTTTGAGAAGGTTCCATAGTCGTTAGACTGTGTAGATGTTAGTTGGAGTTTGAAAATACACATTTGCTCCAAACCCTCCCTCGGTCGAAGAAATGCTCGACTGAGAGACATTTCGGTCGACAAACTTCTTGACCAAGACAACTTTTAAATGTTCTTTTCAGCTCGAAACAACTAGCCATTGTAACATAATTAGTGGACTCCTAACGGCTAGTTAAGCACTAAGAACAATCTAGAAACCTTGTAGAACATCGCTAAACACTTCTAAGCCATCCCTATAAATAGGAGAGGCCTTAAGACACCTAAAACACACAACTACACTTGAAAATCAATTCTAGTGAGCAACAAGCAAAGTTTACTCTTGCCATCTTGTTTCCTTGAGCTCAAATTTTGTATGCTATAGCTATAGCATCTTAGCCACCTTATAGCAACTTTCATTCTTAGTGGTTTGAGAGGTCTAACGCTTGATATAGGATCAACACGTTGTACTTAATTAGTTAAGTATTTCCTTTCTTCCAATCTTATTCTTTTTATTGTATATTGTTCTTCTTAACTACTCCTAGGTTTGTAGGTTGTTGAAATGAGGTTTCTTAGAGCTACTTCGTGGTGGTAAAGGCTACTTCAAGAGGTGCTAGCTATCTCTTCAAGGAAGGCTGTTTCAAGGGTGGTTAAAGCTACTTCAAGAAGGTGAAGGTTGTTCAACTTGGGAGTTACTTCAGAAGGCTATTTTAAGGAGGTTGAAGCTACTTCAGGTGAAGGCTACTTTAAGGGTGTAGATAGAAAGTGATTGTATTTTTTGTAACATCCTCGAGAGGTAATAAAATTAATCACTTTCAAAATCCCAGTTGAAAACAATCGGGTAGTGGACAAACTACCTTTGATTTCAAAGGTAGGAACCACTCTACATCCTTGTGTCTTCCTTGTTTCCTCCTACTTCTTATTTTGATTATTTAATTATTATTAAAACATCAAGAAGCTCTATTCACCCCCCCTCTAGATCTTTCAATTGGTATCAGAGAAGGTCTTCAAGGAGCCCTAACAGGTCTTGAAGGATGGGGGACGACGTGCTCAACAACCTAAACTTGGAGGGAACCTATGTATCTCGTCCACCACTGTTTGATGGAAGCAACTACAACTATTGGAAGAGAAGGATGTAGTTATTCTTTCAAGGCATCAGTTGGGAGCTTTGGAGGATGGTGTCTACACCATATGTGCTTTCCAAAACTGAATATTCCACATGGGATGCAAATACGGTAAAACAAGCTCAACTAAATGCTAAGGCTGTAAGTATATTTTATTGTTCTATTTCTGTAAGTGAATTCAATAGAATCTCTTCATGTGAAACATCTTATGACATATGGCATAGATTTTCTATCACACATGAAGGAACTATTCATGTTAAAAACTCTAAAATTGGCATGCTTAAACAAAAATTTGAACGATTTTGTATGCAACCAAATGAGTCTATTAGTGATATGTATGCAAGATTTTCTACTATCATTAACGGTTTGAGTGCATTATGAATATTCATAAGTGAAGAAGATCAAGTCTCCAAAATTCTTAGGTCTTTGCCTCCAAAGTACAAGCCAAAGGCGATGGCCATTGAGGAAGACAATGATCTCACCAAACTAAGGATGGAGCAGCACATCGACAACCTAGAGACTCATGAGGTCACCTTGGAGGAAGAAGAAAGTGTGGAGCTTGAACTTCAAAAGGGAAGAATAAAAGACATGGCTCTAAAAGCTACAACAAAGATCCAATCAAACATCATCACTCAAGAAAGTGATGAAACAAGTAAAGGAGATGATGAAGAAGATGCAGTCATTGTAAATGGAAAGAAATATAGAAGGTACAAATCTAACAAAAACTCTAGTATTTCTTCCTCTTCTTCTCTTAGGTTCTTTGAATGCAGCAAGAAAGGACATGTCAAAAATGAGTGTCCTAAGATAAAGAAAGGGAAGAAAGCTTCATTTAAGAAGAAAGACAAGGGAAAGAAAGGCTTCAAAGCTGCTTGGGATGAGTCTAGTGATGAAAGTGAAAGTGGAGAAGAAGATGTAGAATGTCGTATGGCCAAGGAAGATGAGAATGAAGACTCAACTGAGGTAAGCCTTTTTGAACTATCTAAAGAAGATTTAGTTGCTAGTCTTCAAGAAGTACATGACAAATATATTCATTGCAAGAAGAAATTAAAGAAACTCACAAAAACAAATGATGATTTGCATGCTAAATTATACACTCTCAACTAAAAATGAAAGTATCATATTTGAAAGAAATACTTTAAATTAATCCATAAATGAACATAATATCAAATTACAAGTTGTAGAAACAAACTACAATCTTCTTTGTCAAGAAAAAACTTAATTTTCTTGCTAAAATAAATGATCTTCAAACTCAACTTGTCTTATGTAATCATGTGGATTATGATACCATTGACAATGAAAAAGATAATTTATCTTCTAATCCAAATCAAGCAAACTTAAATATTAAAAGGAAAATGAATGAAATTGCAAAATTACAAAAAGAAATTAGTAACTTAAAGAACACGAATATTCTTGATAAAATTCTAAACAATTCTTCTGGTCAAATTGGAAGAAGAGGTTTAGGATATCTTCCCAAAGAAAAACCCCATCAAAAACCTAAATCTAGAAGAACACAAGCACCCAAGACCAAAGTGATATGTGTACCCAAGAACAACTCAACTCATGACAAAAAGAGAAATAAAATTGATTCCATCTGTTGCCACTATTTCTTATGTCTTCGACATTACTCTTTCTCATGCCCATACAAGAAAAAGGATGTTGACCTAGTTTGGGTTCCAAGACCTCAAACTTAGGAAACTTGAATATAATTAGTTGAGATTTGATCTAAAACTTTACTTTGAAATTCATAATATCTTATCTCAACTAAACTCATTGTTACCTTGCAAAATTGAGGTAATCTAAACTCTAATTGGAACTAATAAATTTGTTGAAAACAAACAGAAACAATCTCGATCGACAAAATCTTCGACCGAGACATTCTTCGGTCGAGAAAATAGTCGACCAAGAAAGTTCCTATCTCAAACTTATACTTAATGGAAAAATAGTAACATTCTCGATCGATAAAATCTTCAATCGAGACACTCTTCGGTCGATCAAATAATTGACCAAGAAAGCTACTATTTCAAGCTTGCATTTTCTGGAAAAATAGCAACATTCTTGGTCGATAAAACCTTCGACCGAGACACTCTTCGATCGAGAAATTTGTCGACTGAAAATAGTTCTATTCAGATTAAATCAGTTAATTGATAATCATGTAGCTATATTCAGTTTGTTACTCAAATCTACTAAATCCTTTCACAATAATAATTATAAAATGTTGCTAACCAAAAAGGATCATCACATGGGTACCAAAATCCATCTCTTTTGCAGGATTGGGTGGTTGATAGAGGTTGCTCCAAGCATATGACTGGAAACAAAGAAGCTTTTCAAACACTTGAAGAAAAGAAAAGTGGAACAGTCACATTTGGAGACAATGCCAAAGGAAAAATCATTGGAATAGGTAACATTAGTACAAATCTTCAAATTAAAAATGTTTTACTTGTTGATGGATTGCATCACAATTTAATTGGCGTTAGTCAATTATGTGATAGTGGCTATGATGTCAAATTCAATAAAACTTGTTGCAAACTACTTATTGAAAACACTAATAATGTAGTTTATGAAGGAAAAAAATTGGAAATCTATACATAGTTAGACCTAATTCTATGCAAGCTATTATTGGAAAATGTCTTCTTGCAAAAGATGAATCATTACAACTATGGCATAGAAAATTAGGTCATGCAAGCTCACATGTTATCAAAAAGTTAATTAAATATGATCTTGTATGTGGTTTACCTAAAATATCCTTTGATAAACCTAAAAATTGTGAACTTTGTACTTTAGGAAAGCAAAATAAAATTTCTTTCAAATCTAAAACTTTACTTAGCACTACTAGATCATTAGACCTCATTCATATGGATTTGTTTGTTCCTATGAGAACTCAATCTATTGGTGGAAAACGATATTGCTTTGTCATTGTAGATTATTATAGTAGATACACATGGGTTCACTTTCTTTCAAATAAAGATGATACAATTAGAATGTTTATACAATTTTGCTCTAAAATTGAAAATCAACTACAAAATAAAATATGTACAATTAGAAGTGATCATGGTGGGCAATTTGAAAATCACATCTTTGAAGAATTTTTTACATCTCAAAGATACACTCATAACTTTTCAGCTCCACGCACTCCACAACAAAATGGCATAGTAGAAAGGAAAAATCAATCTCTACAAGAAATCACTAGAACAATGTTACTTGAACATAATACACCTAAAACATTATGGGCCGAAGTAGTAAATACAACATGCTATGTGTTAAATAGAGTAACAATACACTCTCATCTAAAGAAAACTCCCTATGAACTCATTTTCAACAAAAAACCAAGAGTTTCTTACTTTCATACCTTTGGAACAACTTGTTATATCCTAAACCCAAAAGATGATAGAGATAAATTTGATCCCAAATCACATAAAGCATATTTTTGGGATATACAACTTCTAGCAAGGATTTTAGAATCTATAATACTATCTCTAGAAAAATTGAAGAGTCAATTTGTATCACTTTTCATGAAATAACAAATGTTGAAAATGAAAATGAAAATATAAATGAAATTACTCATCAAAATTGAAGACCTAACTATATCTACAAATGATGATCAAAATTATGAAATTGATCAACAAAATGAGACAAACTATCCAATAATGTAACCTATCTCTCTAGGGCCACCTATCATCTTGGGAGATAAATGGATTACAATCATCATGCCATGACATACCTAAATCAAAGAATGCAAGCTCTATCTCCCAATGTTCCAGACACTTACCCTTATTCACTCTACCTAGGAAATATCTATCCTTATAATCCATCCATTAATTACACCCAAATTCCACCTCCACCCTCACATGATCTTTCCCACACTCAATATTCACCTTTGCAACTCTAAGACATAGCAGCTCATTTCCATTTTGATCAGGCACCCACATTCTTTGAAGTGTATGTCTCACAAAGACTGGTGCACTTGATTGGCAGACACTTGTCAAATACTATGGTACTACTCTATTTCTTGGGAAAGATCCTAAGGTTGATGCAATCTTGAGTTCTTTTCAGTGATGTGGAACTATGTAGTGTGTTGGTTGTAATCCCTTTTTATTACTAGTGAAGTTTTTCTTATGAATGTAATTGAGCTTGTTCTCTTGATCATAATAATAAATTCTTATATTGTGGTTTGAATTGGACATTTTTCCATAACATTGTTTTTAAATTTAAGTATCATATTGAGGGGGAGCATCTAATTAAGGGGGGGGGTAATAATAAATAACTATTTGGTTATCTTTTTTAAATGACAAAGGGTGAGATATAATATACATCAAAAACAATAATTAAATGAGTTTCATGCTCTCTTGGTTTCACATAAATTGATGCTATATTCCTTAAGAGATGGATACTATGTTCCATATCTATTTAGGACTAATTAGCACACACTTAATGAAAAATACGAGAATATTTTCATATAAGGTAAATCTCAGGTATGAAACTCATCCTATTTAAATTTTTTGTGATTATATTTTAGAAATGTTTATCATCTTCAAAAAGGGGGAGATTGTTGTCTAAATTGGACATTATTAAACTCTTTATTTTGATGATGACAAACATTTCATTCTTGTGGATCTAACGTGCTATTTGAGTGTTTCAGGGATCAACAAATAAGGTAGTGGATAGTTGAAGATCAACACAAATTGGGAGATCAATATGCCTAAATTGCTTTTATTTTCATGATTGTACTTAATGTAAAAACTTGTACAAGTATAGAATGTAAAAGTACATAGATATCATGTAAATCAAGGGTTAGATCTTCCCTATCTACTCACAAACCTTAGATAGATCTTCCCCCAAGATAGAGTCACCGTTACCCATTGATTCACACACTTAATAGGTGATTCAACAAATTGAAATAGGGATATTCTCGGTCGCCAAACTTCTCGACCGAGAAACCCTCGGTCAAAAATATTCTCGACCGAGAACTACCTCAGTCTAAGTCATGAGCACAGATCAATGACATGCACATGCATGCCCTAAAAAAGCCCTCGGTCGACAATATTCTCGTTTGAGATAGACCTTTGAGAAGGTTCCATAGCCATTAGAGTGAGTAGGTGTTAGTTGGAGGTTGGAAATACACATTTAATCCAAACCCTCCCTCTCTCAAAGAAATGCTCGACCGAGAGATATCTCGGTTGACAAACTTCTCGACTAAGACCGTTTCTGAATTTTTCTTTTCAGCTCGAAATAACTAGCCATTGCAACATAATTAGTGAACTCCTAACAGCTAGTTAAGTACTAAGAACACTCTAGAAACCCTATAGAACGTCCCTAAGCACTTATAAGCCATCCCTATAAATAGGAGAGGCCTTAAGACACCTAAAACACACAACTACACTTGAGAATCAATTCTAGTGAGCAACAAGCAAAGTTAACTCTTGCCATCTTGTTTCTTTGAGCTCAAATTTCGTGTCCTATAGCTATAGACTCTTATCCACCTTATAGAAACATCCATCCTTAGTTGTTTGAGAGGTCTAACGCTTGATATAGAATCAAGGCATTGTACACAATTGGTTAAGTATTTCCTTTCTTCCAATCTTGTTCTTTTTATTATATATTGTTCTCCTTAACTAATCCTAGGTTTGGAGGTTGTTGAAAGGAGTTTTCCTGGAGCTACTTTGTGGTGGTGAAGGCCGCTTCAAGAGGTGCTAGCTATATCTTCAAGGAAGGCTGCTTCAAGGGTGGTTGAAGCTACTTCAAGAAGTTTAAGAATATTTGACTTGGAGTTACTTCAAAAGGTTGCTTCAAGGAGGTTGAAGCTAGTTCAGGTGAAGGCTACTTCAAGGGTGTAGATAGAAAGTTATTGTATTTTTTGTAACATCCTTGAGAAGTAATAAAATTAATCACTTTCAAAATTCCGTTTGGAAATAATCTGGTAGTAGACTGGATACCTTTGATTTCAAAGGTAGGAACCACTCTACATCCTTGTGTCTTCCTTGTTTCCTCCTACTTCTTGTTTTAATTGTTTAATTATCATTAAAACATCAAAAAGCTATATTCACCCCCCTCTATATCTTTTAAGAGCAGGTCTTCAAGGAGCCCTAACAAGTCTTGAAGGATGGGGGACGACGTGCTCAACAACCTAAACTTGGAGGGAACATATGTATCTCGTCCACCACCGTTCGATGGAAGCAACTACAACTATTGGAAGAGAAGGATGTAGTTATTCTTCCAAGGCATCAGCTGGGAGCTTTGGAGGATGATGTCTACACCATATGTGCTTCCTAAAACTGAATATGCCACATGGGATGCAAATACGGTAAAAAAAGCTCAACTAAATGCTAAGGTAGTAAGTATATTATATTATTTTATTTCTGTAAGTAAATTCAATAGAATCTCTTCATGTGAAACTTCTTATGACATATGGCATAGACTTTCTATCACACATGAAGGAACTATTCAAGTTAAAAACTCTAAAATTGGCACGCTCAAACAAAAATTTGAACAATTTTGTATGCAACCCAATGAGTCTATTAGTGATATGTATGTAAGATTTTCTACTATCATAATGGTTTGAGTGCATTAAGAAAATTCGTAAGTGAAGAAGATCAAGTCTCTAAAATTCTTAGGCCTTTGCCACCAAAGTACAAGACAAAGGTGACGACCAATGAGGAAGCCAATGATCTCACCAAACTAAGGATGGAGCAACTCATCAACAACCTAGAGACTCATGAGGTCACCTTCGAGGAAGAAGAAAGAGTGGAGCTTGAAATTCAAAAGGGAAGAAGAAAGGACATGGCTCTAAAAGTTACAAAAAAGGTCCAATCAAAGGTTATGACTCAAGAAAGTGATGAAACAAGTGAAGGAGATGATGAAGAAGATGCACTCACTGTAAATGGTAAGAAATATAGAAGGTACAAATCTAACAAAAACTCTTATGTTTCTTCCTCTTCTTCTCTTAGGTGTTTTGAATGCAGCAAGAAAGGACATGTCGAAAATGAGTGTCCTAAGGTAAAGAAAGGGAAGAAAGCTTCATTTAATAAGAAAAACAAGGGTGAGAAAGCCTACAAAGCTGCTTGGGATGAGTCAAGTGATGAAAGTGAAAGTGGATAAGAAGATGTAGAATGTCTTATGGCCAATGAAGATGAGAATGAAGACTCAACTAAGGTAAGCCTTTTTGAACTATCAAAAGAAGATTTAGTTGCTAGTCTTCAAGAAGTACATGACAAATATATTGATTGCAAGAAGAAATTAAAGAAACTCACAAAACCAAATGATGATTTGTATGCTAAACTATACACTCTCTCAACTGAAAATGAAAGTCGCATACCTGAAAGAAATACTTTAAATTCATCCATAAATGAACATAATATCAAATTACAAGCTAGAGAAACAAATTATAATCTTCTTTGTCAAGAAAAAGTTAATTTTCTTGCTAATAAATGATCTTCAAACTCAACATGTCTTATGTAATCATGTGGATTATGATGCCATTATCAAAGAAAAAGGTAGTCTATCTTCTAATCTAAATCAAGAAAACTTAAATATTAAAAGGAAAATCGATGAAATTACAAAATTACAAAAAGAAATCAGTAATTTAAAGAACAAGTACGTTCTTGATAAAATTCTAAACAATTCTTCTGGTCAAATTGGAAGAAGAGGTTTAGGATATGTTCCCAATGAAAAATCCCATCAAAAACCTAAATCTAGAAGAACACAAGCAGCCAAGACCAAAGTGATATATGTGCCCAAGAACAACTCAAGTCATGATAAAAAGAGAAATGAAATTGATTCCATCTATTGCCCCTATTTCTTACGTCTTGGACATTACTCTTTGTCATGCTCATACAAGAAAAAGAATGTTGACCTAGTTTGGGTTCCAAGACCTCAAACTTAGGAAACTTGAATATAATTAGTTGGGATTTGATTTAAAACTTTACTTTGAAATTCATAATATCTTATCTCAACTAAACTCATTGTTACCTTGAAAAATTGAAGTAAGCTAAGCTCTAATTCGAACTAATAAAATTGCTGAAAACAAACAGAAACAATCTCGGTCGACAAAATCTTTGACCGAGACATTCTTCGGTTGAGAAAATAGTCGACCAAGAAAGTTCTTGTCTCAAACTTACACTTACTGGAAAAATAGTAACATTCTCGATCAACAAAACCTTTGACCGAGACACTCTATGGTCGAGGAAATAATTGACCAAGAAAGCTACTATTTCAAGCTTGCATTTTCTAGAAATACATCAACATTTTCAGTCGACAAAACCTTCGATCAAGACACTCTTCGGTCGAGAATTTTTTTGACCAAAAATAGTTCTGTTTAGATTGAATCAGTTAATTGATAATCATGTAGCTATGTTCAATTTGTTACTCAAAATCTATTCAACCCTTTCACAATAACAATATAAAATGCTTCTAACCAAAAAGGACCATCATATGGGTACCAAAATCCAACTCTTTTGTAGGATTGGGTGGTTGATAGTGGTTGCTCCAAGCATATGAGTGGAAACAAAGAAGCTTTTCAAACACTTGAAGAAAAGAAAAGTGGAACAATCACATTTGGAGACAATGCCAAAGGAAAAATCATTGGAATAGGTAACATTGGTAAAAATCTTCAAATTAAAAATGTTTTACTTGTTGATGGATTGCATCACAATTTAATTAGTATTAGTAAATTATTTGATAGTGTCTATGATGTCCTATTCAATAAAACTTGTTACAAACTACTTATTGAAAACACTAATAATGTAATTTATGAAGGAAAAAGAATAGGAAATCTATACATACTTAGACCTAATTCTATGCAAGATATAATTGGAAAATGTCTTCTTGAAAAAGATAAATCATTGCAACTATAGCATATAAAATTAGGTCATGCAAGATCACGTGTTATCAAAAACTTAATTAAATATGATCTTATACATGGTTTATCTAAAATATCCTTTGATAAACCTGAAAATTGTGAACCTTGTACTTTAGACAAGCAAAATAAAACTTCTTTCAAATTTAAAACTTTTCTTAGCACTACTAGATCATTATAACTCATTCATATATATTTGTTTGGTCCTATGAGAACTCAATCTATTGGTGGAAAATGATATTGCTTTGTCAATGTAGATGATTATAGTAGATACACATGGGTTCACTTTGTTTCAAATAAAGATGATACAATTAGAATTTTTATACAATTTTGCTCTAAAATTGAAAATCAACTACAAAATAAAATATGTACAATTAGGAGTGATCATGGTGGGGAATTTCAAAATCACATCTTTGAAGAATTTTGTACATCTTAAGGATACACTCATAACTTTTCAGCTCCACACTCTCCATAACAAAATGGCAACTAGAAAGGAAAAATTGATCTCTACAAGAAATGGCTAGAACAATGTTACTTGAACATAATACACCTAAAACATTCTGGGACGAAGTGGTAATTACAACATGTTATGTGTTAAATATAGTAACAATACACTCTCATATAAAGAAAACTCCCTATGAACTCATTTTCAACAAAAAACCAAGAGTTGATTACTTTCATACCTTTGGGACAACTTGTTATATCCTAAACACAAAAGATGATAGAGATAAATTTGATCCCAAATCACATAAAGCATTCTTTTTGAGATATTCAACTTCTAGCAAGGCTTTTAGAATCTATAATACTATCTCTAGTAAAGTTGAAGAGTCAATTCATATCACTTTTCATGAAATAACAAATGATGAAAATCAAAATGAAAATATAAATGACATTACTCATCAAATTGAAGACCTAACTATATCTACAAAAGATGATCAAAATTGGAGACCTAACTATATCTACAAAAGATGATCAACAAAATGAGACAACCTAGACAATAATGTTACCTATCTCACTGGGGCCACCTACATCTTGGGAGGCAAATGGATTATAATCATCATGCCATGACTTACCTTAGTCAAAGAATGCAAGCTCTATCTCCCAATGTTCCAGACACTTACCCTTATTCACTTTACCCGAGAAATCTCTATGCTTATAATCCATCCATCAATTACATCTAAGTTCCACCTCCACCCTCACATGATCTTTCCCAAACTCAATATTCACCTATGCAACTCCAAGACATAGTGGCTCATTTCCATTTTGATCAGGCACCCACATTCTAGGAAGCATATGCTTTCACAAAGACAGGTTCACTTGATTGACAGACACTTGTCAAATACTATGATACTACTCCATTTCATGGGAAAGAACCTCAGGTTGATGTGATCTTGAGTTCTTTTCAGTGATGTGGAACTATGTAGTGTGTTGGTTGTAATCCCTTTTTATTACTAGTGAAGTTTGTCTTATGAATAAAATTGAGCTTGTTCTCTTGGTCATAATAATAAAAAAATTTATATTGTGGATTGCATTGGACATTTTTCCATAACTTTGTTTTTAAATTTGAGTATCATATTGAGGGGGAGCATCTAATTTAGGTAGAGTAATAATAAATAACTATTTGGTTATCTTTTTGAAATTACAAAGGGGAGATATAATATACATCAAAAACAATATAATTAAATGAGTTTCATGCTCTCTTGGATTCACATAAATTGATGCTATATTCCTTAAGAGATGGATACTATGTTCCATATCTCTTTAGGAATAATTAGCACACACTTCATGAAAAACAAGAGAATGTTTTCATATAAGGTAAATCTCAGGTATGAAACTCATCCTATTTAATTTTTTTTATTATATTTTAGAAATGTTTGTCATCTTCAAAATGGGGGAGATTGTTGGCTAAATTGGACATTGTTAAACCCTTTGTTTTGATGATGACAAACATTTCATTCTTGTGGATATAACGTGCTATTTGAGTGTTTCAGGGATCAACAAATAAGGTAGTGGATAGTTGAAGATCAACACAAATTGGGAGATCAATATGCCTAAATTGCTTTTATTTTCATGATTGTACTCAATGTAAAATTTGTACAAGTATATAATGTACAAGTACATAGATATCATGTAAATAAAGTGTTAGATCTTCCCTATCCACTCACAACCCTTAGATAGATCTTCTCCCAAGATAGAGTCACCATTACCCATTGATACACACACTTAATAGGTGATTCAACAAATTGAAATAGGGATATTATCAGACGACAAACTTCTCGACTGAGACATGCTCGATCAACAATATTCTTGACCGAGTACTACCTCAGTCTAAGTCACAAGCATAGATCAATGACATGTACATGCATGCCATAGAAAAGCCCTCGGTCGACAATATTCTTGATCGAGATAGACCTTCGAGCAAGTTCCATACTCGTTAGACTGAGTAGGTGTTATTTGGAGGTTGGAAATACAAATTTACTCCAAACCCTCCCTCGGTCAAAGAAATGCTTGACCGAGTGACATCTCAGTCGACAAACTTCTCGACCGAGACAGTTTCTGAATTGTTCTTTTTAGATCGAAACAACTAGCCATTGCAACATAATTAGTGGACTCGTAATGGCTAGTTAAGCACTAAGAATACTCTAGGAACCCTCTAGAACATCACCAAGCACTTCTAAGCCATCCCTATAAATAGGAGTGTCCTTAGGACACCTAAAACACACAACTACACATGAGAATCAATTCTAGTGAGTAACAAGTAAAGTTTAGTCTTGCCATCTCATTTCCTTGAGCTCAAATTTCGTGTCCTATAGCAATAGACTCTTAGCCACCTTATAGAAACATCCATCCTTAGTGGTTTGAGAGGTCTAACTCTTGATATAGGATCAAGGCGATGTACTCAATTGGTTAAATATTTCCTTTCTTCCAATCTTGTTCTTTTTATTATATATTGTTCTCCTTAACTACTCCTAGGTTTGGAGGTTGTTGAAAGGAGGTTTCTTGGAGCTACTTCATGGTGGTGAAGTATACCTCAAGAGGTTCTAGCTATCTCTTCAAGGAAGGCTTCTTTAAGGGTGGTAGAAGCGACTTTAAGAAGATGAAGGTTGTTTGACTTGGAGTTACTTCCGAAGGCTGCTTCAAGGAGGTTGAAGCTACTTCAGGTGAAGGCTACTTCAAGGGTGTAGATATAAAGTGATTGTATTTTTTGTAACATCCTCGAGAGGTAATAAAATTAATCACTTTCAAAATCTCAGTTAGAAATAATCAGGTAATAGACTGACTACCTCTGATTTCAAAGGTAGGAACCACTCTACATCCTTGTGTCTTCCTTATTTCCTCCTACTTCTTGTTTTAATTATTTAATTATTATTATTAAAATATCAAAAATATCTATTCATCCCCCTCTAGATCTTTCATATTTCTTTTTAGTACAATACTAACGTGTACTTCTCTCTTCTCAATGTCCTACTTATTTTCCTCTCTCATATCATACGTCTCATAAAAAGTATATGTATTTATTTCTCATACAGTATTAATGTATACTTATCCCTTATATATGTCCTATTTTTTTTTCCTATCTCGTTCTGTATGTATCAGATAGTAATACAATATGTACTTATCTCTTCTCTATGTCCTATTTTCTTTTCCTCTCTCGTACTATATATCTTCTACTGTATGTATTTGTTTCTCGTACAATGCTAATGCATACTTCTTTCATATGTATCTCATATTTTTATCAAATTATATTAACATTAATCTTGTTTAAAAATAATTTTTTATAAGAAATATAATATTTTTATATGCCAGAGGTATAATATGAGAGAAGTATAAAAAATCAAAAGTATATGAAAGAGTGAAAGTATAGTACCCAAAAAATATGGTATTGTATATATAAGGAATCTAATGTTGTGGGATACAATACCATATTTTTTGGGTACTATACTTTTTCTCTTTCATATACGTTTTCTTTTTATACTTCTCATATTATACCTCTGGCATATAAAAATATTATATTTCTTATAAAAAGTATTTTTAAACAAGAGTAGCGTTAATATACTTTGAAAAAAATGAGATAGAGATGAAAGAAGTATGCATTAGCATTGTACAAGAATATATATATATATATATATATATATATATATATATATATATATATATATATGGGTGTTCATTTATTGCCCGCGTGGGTAGCATGGATTTTCGCTACCCTGCAGCCAAAAAAATAACTCTCCTAGCTAAGAAAGTAACTTTGCTGTAAAAAAAGTAACTATGGTGTCAAAAAAGTAACTCTGCTGGCCAAAAAAGTAACTCTGTACAAAATATACAACATATATATAAGGATGGGTTTGTTTATTTTGGAGGGGAAAATGATATTATTTTTGGCTAAAATGTTTTGGAGAGCTAGACAAAATAGTCCTCTACAATTATGATTTTTTTTTTTGAAAAAAAGTGTTCGGAAGGGTGGGCGGGTAGCTACCCGCGCGGGCAATAAAGATGGGCCATATATATATATATATATATATATATATATATATATATATATATATTCTTTTGAAAATATGGGTATTATGCCCCAAAATTGGGCATTGTACGAAAATATGAGTATTGTACCTAAAAATATAAGATTTGTACCTCAAAATACTAATATGAATCTTTTTATTTATTTAGCTGAGTACAATACTAACAATTTTAGTATGGTATGAATGTTTACTTCTCTCTTCTATATTTCTTTCTCCCCTAGTCTTATACCAAAATAATCCGTACAATACAAAAAAAGAAGAGGGAGGTATAGCAAAAAAAATAACAAAGAGTGAAGAATTAAGTAAACATTAGTACTATATGAATACAACATCGTACAGTACAAGAGAAGTGCACATCAGTACTATACCAAAATATATCCATATAATATGTGAGAAGAAAGAAGTATACGTTTCTAGTATTATTATTTTTTCCAAAATATGTCAATATCAGTTATTAAAAAGTATTTTTTGTAAAACAATGCAACAATTTTTTGTCGAGAAAAGTTCATCAGGGTTTAAAAGTTATGACTAAAACAATTTTCTCTTTCTTCATATTTAGTAACTGTATTTCTCTTTCCTAGAATTTATATAGTGGAGTTAATGGGAGAGAGTCATTCATTATATTTTCTTAACTATCTTTTTTCTCCATCCTCATAATCACTCCCATTGATATAGGAAAAGTGGACTATTTTGCACAACAAACAATGAGTCCCAACTAACGAATGCAAGATCATAGATGCCACGGGGTGTGTGTAATTAAACTCTTGATAGATATGGAAGGATTGACCCCTAATAGCTATACCTGAGTGGTGTGGTGGGGTGTTTCTATGGATCCAAAGCTAGCCTTGAATGCCAACGGAAATAAAGTAAGACATACATGATGGAAAAGAAAATCATTCGAACCAGTCCCATCCAAATATTTAAAATTTTAGGGGTTCCAGTTGGGCTGGGTTGTATCATGATTAGTTTGTGCCAGGTCAAGTTTTCAATTGCTATATTCTTTTAATGTTTGGCTTATTCTCAATCGGGTTGAGTTTGGGATGTGTCTGTGCAGAAACAGGCTCGTAAGTCTCAATCTTTTTACATGACGTGTATAGGTTTGTTGGGTTCATGTTGCATATGTTTGTGTCGAGTGGGGTTAAACAAAATTTGACCTTTTGTCATGCCTTAATGTTGTTGTTAGTTTTACGCCTTAAAAGTCAATCGTATGATGATTATACATGATTAAATTATTAATTAAGGATACAATTTTACTTATAATATTTGTTTTCATATTGATGTAATGATTGAACATAATGATGACCTAAGAATGTTCTGATTTGATGACATTTGATTCAGGTTTGAGGACATGAACATGCGATCATATGTATATTTAGAACGTTCAATCTTATTAAATTCCTAATTGGATATTATTATGAGAGTTATCAGGACAACAATATATAAGACTATTTTGTGTGTGAACTGACAACTACATCTCTTTAGTCATGATATTAGATATCATGTACTTGTTAGAGAACAAATTGTACTGAAAAGACCCAACTTAAAATATGATATATAGAAACCATTATATGACAGTCAAAATCATATTTTACTTTGAAGCAGTGACTATGATCCTTATACCTAAAGTTACTACTATAGTCACATGTTGTTCAATATACTTTAATACTACTCAATGTGACTTTATTTGAGAGTTATAATTCATTTACTGATCATATGTATTCTAAAATTTGTTTTATAATGAGTGGCGTAGATAGTATTTGTCTCTCTTATTACAATAATATCCCATGACACGTGATAAGAGATATTATGAAATGTATGACCATTCTCATATGAGTCAATATTAGATATTGAACTCAAGAAATCTGAAAAGTGTACTCTCGATCAAGAAATGTAGACCAAACATTAATTGGGTAACTACTTAATGTTGCAGGTTCAATCTGGATAAAAATGACAAAGAGATTATATAGTCATAGAAATATTGGTCACTTACATATTGAAGTTGTCTTTGATTTTGTTTTAGTTACTTAAGTAGAAATTTTCTATCAATAGATAAATATCATTGCTTGTGAGGTCTTTGACATATTGCTAAGATAATGCAGAACCTGTAGGGTTACATGCATAAGGATTACCAATGGGAAAAACTTACAATAACAATAAAAACTTACAATAACAATAAAATCTTACAATAACAGTCATAACTATAATGATGTTGAAGTATGCATACGATAATCTTTGATGCAACCGGCCAACTCTTAGATCAATATAAATTAATGATTGAGCAAGTCAGCAAGTAGATTGAGTGTCAATTAATCTATTAGTTTTCAATGTAGTGATGTACCAAATCATTGAATGAGGTCTTGGTATGGAAACGACAAGCTATAGACAACACTAAAACAACAAACCAACCTCACCATAAAGTTAGGAAGGACTGGAGGAGCATATTGAAGCTTATGCATAGCCCAAACCCCTACCCGAGCTGCCATCATACATGAGAAGCCCTATGCCCTAATAGCTAGAGCAGGAGGTAGGGACACATGAGAAGACGTTTCCATTTTATTGTGTAACTAAATATGAAGAGTCATGGGGTTTATATACATAGTGTGTACATTAGATCAGACCATGCTAATTCAACTGATTTCTTGGCCCACATAGTTGGATAAAACTTATCATATTGTTTATCTAAGTGGTCAGGATATAAATGTTTATATATGTTGTAACGTCCCAGGTCTTGAGGCCTCAGATAAAATGATCTTAAAAGGAATGATTGGAATATCCTTATTACCAAGATGCACCTCATTTCCATCACTAAAGAACTTTGTGGTTAAACATGTTTAGCCTAGAGTATTACTAGGATGGTTGACCAGTCATGAAGTTTATCCTGACTTGTGCGTGAGTGAGGACACAACATGTAGTTAAGGCTAGTAGTGATCTATGGGGCCAGTCATCATTCCTAAAACTCTACTAAAATCTTGGATAGTAGGCCCGAGCTTTACAAATGGTATCAGAGCCAAAACCCTTCCACTAGGTGGGGCCCACCTAGACATATGACATGCCAGTCTTGAGCCGTGTAGCTTAGGTATGTTGAAAGAGCTATCTATGGTGATGTAGCCACTCTCGCGCTGGTTTTCCATGATTGGGAGCTGAGTGTACATGGGCCATTTTGGGTCTACACTTAAATGGAGAAATATTATGAGGCTGTATAGTTGAGCCTTGATCAAGACGTGAAGAGTCTAAGTGGGGAAGATTGTAACATCGCAGGTCTTGACGCCTCAGATAAAATGATCTTAAAATGAATGATTAGACTACTCATTTCATCAAGGTGCACCTCCTTTAAGGGAACCCATCATTAAAAAAATTTGTGATTAAGCATGCTCAGTCCAACATAGTACTAGGATGTGTGACTAGTACAGAAGTTTCTCCTAGCTTATGTGTGAGTGAAGACGAAGTACACAATTAAGGCTAGTGATGGTTTGTGGGGTCAGTCATCATTCCTAAAACTCTACTAGAGCCTTGGCCAATGAGGCTTTATATATAATTTCTTCTAGATCATGTGTGTATCAAGATCCCAAATATATATATATACATATATAAATGTATATATATATATATATATGTATATATATATATACACACAAATATGTTTAACTATCCATCTATTAAAAATATTAAAAAAATATCTTTAGATAAAGTCTTCTCAAAATTCTCAAATTACTATTATATATAAGATGTCTTTTATTGGATTTATGAAAATGGGTACAAATCAGTTTGATGCACAAAATTGAGAACATTCACGAACACAAAGTTTTTGTAACAAATTATATTTTTGGATTATAATCCACATTCAAGACAAAAATATAATAAAAAAGCTAGTTGCTTATTTATATGATTAATAACATAAATGAATATTTAATAAATTGTTTGTTTAGATAGTATGAATCTCTCCTATGACATGACGGATATAAACACCGAATGACATGTGTGCATATAATTGATTATCATGTCCTATACTCGGATTTTGGATCCAATGGGTAAACTCGATAACATGCATAACTATGTAGACTCTATTTAGACCTTCTAATTAATATTGGGTTGAGTAACATGTTTTAATTGGCTCATGGTCAGACTCATATTAATGTTAAAAAGTTCTGGTATGTACCTTACTAGTGCAACAAATTTAGGTTTTGGGTCAATATGTATAACACCTAAGAGTGAAGTTTTCTACAAATAAATACATAGACATGAAAGTAATTAAATTAATAGAAGCTAGCTTATATAATTTTTTTATACAAAATATTATGTTATGAAAAATACATATCTTGTACATATTTTGGATAGATGGATGGATAGATATATTGTTATGTGTAATAGATGAGTATAAACATTTCATGGTGTTAATCATATGTTTGGCCTGACCCAAACTTAGGTAAGTGTTAAAGCTCTTTACATGAACCATTTATATAAGTCATTGGGGAATAGTTGGGTCAGGTTGCGAGGGTATGGTCAAGGGGTGAAATAGTTAGCTTGGTCTGATGCTAACCCTATGTATACACTTCACGATTCTTCATGTTTTGTTGTTGATAGAAGTACATCTTATAATTATAAGAAGACTAAAAAACTACGTTGCATTCCCATCACAGTATATACTATAGAATAGAAAGGCTAAATCTTTTATATGATATATGGACCAACCAATTGGGTTGTGTATGGGTGACAATTGTTCAAGAACCTATGTAAAAAACTGACATACGTCCTAGTTGACAATACCAATTTTTACACAAGCCTGCCAAAGACCAATTGACCTAAATAGATTTTCATCCTTAGGTACACATGGAGTCTACGGGAATGTGTTCCATTGTAGATATAGTTATATCTGTTTGGAACTTAAGCTTCTTATTTTCAATTCTAGCCATAGATAATTACAGCCGGTTATATATACATCAATCTTTCAGTATCCTTGGACTAATTACCTACGAAAGAATCCTTTTGTAAACTATGTAGTCACTTACATTTTTTATCAAGAAAAACAAACATGTGCAATATTAGCTATTGTTTTAAGGCGGATTTAGAATCAATCCGAAACATATGCATAAACAAACATGTTATGTACATGAATGATCGCAAGCTAGCGTGTCACACATGCATATTACGGATATAGTAAAAAACGAGGAAAAAATGTTCTATGTATATTGTTCTTTAATTATTTTAATTTAGAAAATGATTCTTATGATCTAATATATATTATATAGGAAATAGTGGGGAGTTTATGCAATTTTTCATTTTTTAATATTAATAGTCATTGTATCTTAATAAGACAACCATGAAAATCGCGTATTAATTTTGATGTAATATTTCAATTTTTTCTTGAACAAATGGAATACAATGATCCTATTGATGAATAGTAGTGTTAGACTCCTTAGAGTATGGACGTAATATTTCAAAGAGTTGATTTTGCAATCCAAAAATACTAGCGGCGCAACTTGTTACCCACTTGTCTCCTACTTCAATGTATTTCAATTTGTTTTAAACATAATAAACTATCCCACGTTTTACTGAAATGGTTGTAGTAGGAATGAGTATCGGCCAAGTCCTAACAGATTTTACTAGGCATATATTTAGATGCATATTTTTGAGCGGAATGTGGTTCTGCTTTGGCCCAATTATCTTAAAAATTCCTGACCCATACCTAAGTTATATAACAAATCTGACTCAACTTGGATCTAGGCCGAGCAAATAAATATATGAAACTAATGATATTCCAAAACATAAACATATATATGTATTTTGAATAAGGCCAATTATAATAATCTTATGATTTGTTTGATTCAAGGTGGAGTGTAACATACTAAACAAGTTACATAAATTTTATTTCTTTAGTGTATTTTTAGGTTCAAAAGCATTGAAAAAAAATAAGATCTTACATTGCTCCACTTTACATCGTCATTTGGTGAAATGCAAGTGCGAAGAGCACAAGTGCAATTAATTAATTTGGGTTTATCTCCATTAAAGAAGTAAACTTCTAACTAGAAAAAAATCTAATAAAGTCAAGGAGTTTGTATCCTTATATGATAAAAAATACAAATAAAAATTGTAATTTAGTACCCAAGCGATCATTTAAACCAGCTCACCAAAAAATTAATTTTCTATTTTAAGAGTTTATCGATGTGTTTCATTTACCGTTAACTATACATGACTATAAGTAAAAATATATTTTGCATGGTTTGTGGTAAGTTTTTTTCATTGACAAATGACTATTGGATTTACCTTCTCATTACCTTACAATCTGCTCCCTCACTTTCTAACATCTCCTCTATGTTACAATTGGCTTAGTATTTAAGTCTTTGAGATATAGCTTCATCAATCAGGTTCGACAAGCATTAAACATTACTTCTAAATGACTACCCTTCATTGCCCTTTCACCAACTGGTTAGCTAGGGTTTTGAACTCTATTTTCTAAAGATCAGTTATATGTAGAGTGTTGTCTTTAAACAAACCTTGGCAGCTTCAACTAATGTTTTATAGTTTGCTGGAAATTCCAAGCTCTCCATTATATATGCCACTGCAAGTTTTGAGACTATTTTGAATGATATACTTACTTCCTTACGATTTGGATTGACGCGATCCGAGCACACTAACTAGGGTTAGGGCTCGTCAAGCAGGGATTACTACTAGCCATCAGCTTCTAATCACTTACATGAGAATCAACCATAACTTTTTTTTTCTTTTCTTAGATATATAACAACATTACTTACTAAACGATAACATCTCATTCAAACATAACATTAAGGATACAACAGAGTTCAAATACTACCTATAAGAAAGAGTTTCACATTTATTCATTACAAGCTTCTTTTTTTTGTACTCTCTCATTTCCAGGATCTAGAGGAAGGATAAAAAACCATCTATCTATTCTAAGTACTTCTTCAGGACCTTTATTCTACTCTTGATAAAAACTAACTTTTATTTCCTCAGGAAGAGCTAATCTTTTACCTGAAAAATTATTCAGTAGGTTGATGAGCTATTGGCTCAGTGAATAGAAAATCAACATTTAACCAAGATATTTTAATGTTTGTACATCCCATAACTTAGATACAAAGCATATAAGCATGGTAGTTTAAAACTATAAATCACTCAACATGGCAATTGAAAACTAATATTAAATACAGAAAAAAGATAATCTAAATCCATTTACTTGATTTTTAATCTATTAATTATGTCACTGGACACACATGAGGTGTATCACAACATGTGAAAGTATCACAACAAGCTACGATCCACTGTACAAGACTTAGAAGCATGCTCAGGATCCTAAGTATATAGTCTCAATACCATGTTTGCAGCTGACATCACCACATCTGGCTCTTGGTGGCTAATGGGAGTGGCCAAATATCTCAGACTCCTCCTCTCAACCTTGGTATTCATGCGGGGAGTCAAAGCACTCAGGATTGTTATGCACCGATAGAGCTACAGAAGATGTCCACTGATTGCCACAACTCGTAATTCAGGTACCACCAACATCCCCCATTGGTGTTGAATACCAATCATTTAAAGAGTCTGTCCTCAATGGCCTAGACCCCCACATTCTACTAGTGTGTTCCATCCTACCTCGACCTACATGAGACCTCCAGTGCACATTTCCTCCTCACAGCGTGGACCTCTTGTGAGGATTTGTAGAGTCCTGGACATCTAATGTCTAGTGATATTTAATTAATTAAATGAGATTTAATGTTGTAACTAATGGTTACTCTGTCTTCATCAATTAAACATCATGTATTAAGCACATAATCATATAACAACTTTGGCAGTTCTCACATACCACAGTTCAACTCTTTAGTTCTAGACTAGGACAACCCGACTTCTCCAGTGCCTCTATTTACACCATTTTATCACCTATTTTTCATAGCAATTCATTTAGAAACTTAAGATATAATATTGCAACACTATCATATGATTAAATAAGCATTTCTACAACTGAATATCACAACACAAATTTATCAGTTTCAGCACAACCATCATAGAGCAAGATTTAAATACTGAAAAGTCATTATTTGAATTTTTCTATTGTAAATCAGAGTTGTAAGGTGAGTTTCCACTCACGAATCTCATCACATGTGACTGATCTAAGTCTGGCCACCAATCGAGGTTGGATCTTGGCTCACACGAACTGAAATCTCATCTCAAGCCACGAGATCTCCTCACAAATAGGCTGCCAATAAGAAAACAAGCTCTAAAAATCTTGTTTGGATGTATAAGGATAATAACTAAGGTTAACCAAAGCCTTTAGTTGATGAAGCCTAGAGTTCTGATCAAGGAAACACAAAGAGAAGGAAGGATCGACGATTAAAAACCACTTACAAGTCTAATTTATGATGAGACCTTCAATTTTGTTTATTCTTTGTATTATTTCCCAAATCTCACCCTATAAATCATCCTCTAGGTCTTCTATTTGATAGCCTAAGGATCTGAGAAAATGGAGGATCGAATCACAATTCTAGTGCACTTTGTATCGTTGAAAATGGATATGTATAGCCTGAGTTATGATCGTTTTATAATTGGCTATGATGGGTTGCGATTCTCGACTATCGTTGGGTCTTTGGAGACCATTGGTCGTTGGGCCTTCGGCAACCAATTGTCAATGGGCCTCGACGGTCACTGAGAAAACCCATTCTTGACGGTAGATGAAAAGGTCAATTCTCGACAGTCATCGAGAGACTATACATGTTACTAAAAGTGTCATTACTCTCTTATTTTAACTCATATTTGATTCATTCTTTTTATGTTATATTTGTAATTGAGTTTTCAACAACTATACATATTTTTCTGATAATATTATCAAATAAAAACTTATTTATTAAATATTTTCTCAAGTTTGTTTTATTCTCCTCTCACATACATGTATGTGCTAATCCTATATCAACTAGAACACTGAGTCATGTGGTATGTTTAAGTCATGGTTATGAATAATTCATACAAGTATTTGAGATTATCAAAGTTAAGATAAAATACAAGGTATTATATTACTAATAAAAACACACCAAGAATTGAGGTTATGTGAAATCCACAGAATTACTAGCAAAGCTATAAGAGGATTGTAAAAATTCTCCCCCTCAAATGAATTTTGTTTCAAAATTCTTAGAAGAGGAAAGGATACTTGTTACACATATATAACTCTACTTCCAAAGTAGCTTCTTCTATACCATGATTCCTCCAAAGAACTTTCACTAGGGGTATCTTCCTCTTTTTAATCTTTTGAATTCTTTTATCTACAATTTGAATTGGTCCTTCAACATAGGAGATATCCTCTCTTAACTATACATGATCTAGGTCCACGATCTTTTTAGTACCAAGATGACACTTCTTCAACATAGATACACAAGTAGAGGCAAGCTCAGAGCTCCATTTGCAAGATTCACAAATAATTTTATTACATTGAGAAGCTAAATCATGCCCTTCATTACGATCTTGTACACATTCTTCTAAAGCCATTCAGTTAGCTACTTCACCTGGTGCATTTCTCCAAGAGTGTCCTAAAGTTCCTCCGCCAAACTGTAATACATAACATCATGTAAATTGGCCAACTCAAAAGGTAACTAGAATTTATATGCATCTGATCCAATTCTCTAAATGATTTGATAGGGAACCATGTATCTAGAATTTAGTTTGCCTCGCTTTCCAAACCTCAACACATCTTTCCACGGTGAAACTTTCAAATAAACCTCATCTCCAACCTCAAACTGAATTGATCTACGCCTTTTCTCCGTATAGTTTTTTTTTCTGTCTTGAGCAACCTTCAAATGTTGTCTGATGGCACATATCTTTTCTATTGTTTCTTCTACCAACTTTGGACCTGGAATTTTCCTTTCTCCCACTTCTTACCAACAAATAAGAGATCTACATTTTCTCTCATATAGAGATTCATAAGGGGCCATACCTAAGATCGAATGATAATTGTTGTTATAAGCAAACTCCATAAGACTGAGATTATTATCCCAACTTCCACTAAATTGCAAAACACATGTACTCAACATAAGGGGCCATGCATAAGCTCAAATGATAATTGTTGTTATAGGAAAACTCCATACAACTAAGATGATCATCTCAACTGCCACTGAACTATAAAACACATGGTTTGAATTGTCCTCTCAGACTGTCCATCTCTCTGTGGATGAGATACTGTGAAACTTCAACTTTTTTCCCAAGGGACATTGCAACTGATTCCAGAACCTAGATGTGAATTTGGGATCTCTATTAGATATTATAGAAATTGATATCCCATGCAGTCTAACTATCTCATCTATATATACTATGGCTAGCTTTAGTGTATCCCATGTTGTCTTAAATGTTAGAAAATGAGAAGACTTTATTAACCGATCTACTATTACCCATATAGAGTCAAAACCACTTGGTTTTCTAGGTAATCTAACCACAAAATCCATAATAATATGATCCCACTTCCATTCAAGAATAGGAAGTGATTGCAAAGAAACTTCCGAATTATGATGTCCAACCTTAACTTGTTGGCATACACCACACCTGGCTACATACTCAACCACATCCTTCTTCATACGTGACCACCAATAAAACTCCTTAAGGTTTCCATACATCTTTGTGTTGCCTAGATGCATTTCATAGATAGACGAGTGATCTTCCTCAAGAATCTATTTCTTTAACTCAGTGTCATCTTGCACACACAATCTATCATGTTGATATAGCAACCCATCATTCAGATATTTGAACTCTATTCTGTTTCCTTCTGACATATCATGCATGATCTATTGTAGTTGTCTATCTCTATGATGAAGCCCTTGATTTGATGATAAATTGTAGTTCTAACCTTCATTTTTGCAATCAATCCACCTTGTTCCCAAATTCATCTCTCTCATGCTCACTAACAAGTCTCTTTTTACACATGGCTTACAAAACATTATCTATTGATGAAGTTGACTTGCTGCTCAGAGTATCTTCCACAACATTGGCCTTTCTAGGGTGGTAATCAATAGTGACATCTCAATCTTTATAAGCTAAAACCATATGCACTATATCAGGTTGAGATCCCTTTGTGTGAAAATGTACTTAAACTCTTATGATCAGTAAAGACCTGATAAGATTCACCATGAAGATAATGATGATGTGTCTTTAAGGCATGTACCAATGATACCAACTCAAGATCATGAGTGGGATAGTTATCTTCATTCTTCTTAAGTTGTATTAGGCCATCACCTTTCCTTCTTCATAAGAATACATCCCTAACCTCTCCTAGATACATCACAAAAAACCACATAACCATTATATTGTTGGTATGTATGCCCTGAGAGTCAATCATGGGATGATTGGTGGGATACATTAAGATTGATTTGATAAATATCAAAGGCAAGCTTCCAATTCTTTCTGGTTCAATCATATGAGATAGTGATAAAACATATTGAATGTCTAGAGAATGACAGTACTCAATGACATATGCTTTCAGGTTGAGGACCTGAATGATGAGATCATACAAATGCTAAGAGTTTGTACATTCTTGTTATGTCCCTAGTCGGATGTCATTGTGGAAGGTAGATAGACAGCAATGACACACAAGAATAGATTGTGGTGTTGGTTGATGACAGAATATCATTAGTCATGATATAAAGATATCAAACCAAACACATAGGTACTTGTTAGAGAACAAGTGTACCAGACCGACCCACCGTGATTTTGACACATGGAACCATGACATGGTAGTCACAGTCAGTACTCGCAGTGATGGTGGTGAGTGTGATTATTTGACCTGAAATCACTACACTCAACACATGTCGTTGGACACACTTTGACATCATCAAACGCAGTATTGAAACATGGGTTGTTATAAAGGTAATGATTGGGTGGCTTTGACACATGGGGCTTTTGAGGGGTGAGTGATAGATATGGGATTTGTCCCTCCTGAGGGAGTTTGATATCCATGGCCACTTGATGAGTAGGATTGAGAAAGGCGTGCACGCATGTGTGAATCAGTATGTGATACTGATGTCATACATATCTCTTCCAATCAACTCTGAGATCAAGAAAGTGAATGAATGTTGACAGGATGATTGTTCCATGCCTCGAGTTCATTCGGGATATCAGTGAAAAAGGAATTATACATTCACTGTAACACCATTCATGGATTGTAGGATTGAAAGTTGTTCTCCAACTTTCTATTTCACTTGGGTAGCACTGATGTGTGACTAGGCACCGCTCTTTTCTTGTGAAGTCATAAGTGTTATGGACTTTCATTGCCAACGTGAAATGGACCTGCAGGGTCACACACATAGGATTTAACCTGGAAGAGGAGTTTTGTCCACAAACAATGTTTATATTGATTACTAAAACAGTTTAGTAGTTCAATTAAACACTCAATCAATTGATAGCTCAATATCATAATGTTCAAGGTGTTGGACTGGTTGATTAGAGTATCAGATTGATTGAAACTGCAATTGACTGATTCTGCACAATCTGCACTCCCAACCGATCGGCTCATGTGATGAACCGATCGGCTGAGCTTGGTGAACTGATTGGCTCAGATGATGAGTCAATCGGCTGATGGACAGGGTGAAACAATCGCTTCAAGTGTTGAAATGATCGGTTCAACTGTTGCAACCGAGCAAGTTGGGAAAGTAGGATTGGTGAGAAATTTCCTTTCGTTTCACTTACCCAATTTGATTGGAACAAGGATTGGTGTTTGATACCAATTAGAAACAAAAGAAGAAAAGTCAATCGGCAACTGACTAGGACCACGAACCGATCGGTTCAGAAGTGAACCGACCATTTCATAGGTCCTAATCGATCGGTTGAGGTGTCAACTGACCGGCTCAGGTCACCAACCGACCGTTTCAGAAATGAAACGATCAGTTTAGGTTGCGCAGTTGGTTGTTTTTGTGGAAAATCTCGAACCCTTCTACTCCTACTTTAGTCCCGCATTGCCCGGGATAGAGAACCTTGTCCCATGACCCTCCTATATATATAGGGGTATTGGGGGCTTCTCAAAGAACAACACAGTGCAACCAGTTGCTCTGTAAAGTTGTCGTTCTCTCTAGTTTTGGCAACCGAGAGAGCCCGAGCAAGTGCTACCCGATAAGGGAGGCACAACAAGGGAAAGACAACTGTAGAAAGTGACTGGTGGCAGGAGAGTGTGTCAGTGACTAGTACACTGACAGGAGGGTGTGACTCCTTCCATTTCCTTGTGGGACAAGGAGATTGGAGTTCCAGGTGGTCCGTGTGGACTACTTCAGAGGCGGGAGATTTCTTCCGCTCGGAGGACAGCTGTCAATCCCGACAGTCCCGGTGAGACCAGGAGTCATCAGTCTCGGTGCGACCAGGAGCTACACAGACACCGTCCAAGACCATAGGTGAAGACCATGCAAGACGTGAGGTATTGTCACCGAGCAAGCCTCGGGACAAGGTATGATTCCACAAACCATCCTTTCCTATTGTATAGACGTTGACGCGTTTCCTTGTTCTGAGTTTGGGGAGGAAAATTTTTGTTTCTGCTGCCTTCTCTGCCTCCCCTAAAACCCCAACAGTGGTATCAGAGCCACGTCAACTGCTCTATACTTTAGGATTAGTGATATGATCGATTTTGGTTTATCACCTTTATTTATTGCATACGATGCGAATAAAATTGTCTTTATGCATGTCCAATCCTAAATCCACAAATCTCAATTTACATATATGATATGTATTATTAATGCACTCAATACGCATCGCCCTTAAACGAGTTTTGTGGTAGATGTATAGCGTGGTTATGGCCAATAAACCCTATCTGTGTATGGTTGTATGTGGTTTCTTGCATCTCAGTCTGCGTACCGATCTTCCTTCTCCTATTCCTGATGTAACTCGAAATAATTCGAGATTTCTTTCCTACCTTTGCTCCCCTCAAATGTAACTTGAGGTGTCACTTTTTACAATGTAAAATAGGATAGAATTTTATTTCCTGTTATGTCAAAGGATGGAGGACATCCTGACGATAGCTGAGACGATCGGTTCATGACGTGAATCGATCGGTTGACGTTCGAGACGATCGATTCAAGGAGTGAGCCGATCGGTTGATGACCGGTTTGAGGAGCGAGATGAGCGGGTGGCGGCCATGATGAGATGCATGACGACTAGGCGAACCGATCAGTTGGAGGAGCCAACCGATCGGCTGGTGACACCCAGTCGATCAGCCTGATGGCGAGCCAATCAGTCATGTGATGAGTTGATCAAACCCAGAAAGGAAAAGCACATAGTTCATCTTGTACAGGTTGCATGTGATGCAGACCTATATGACCATGATACCTCTTGGCTCGAGGAATCGCATTAGGATGGCCATAATCATCGCTTTTATTGTTTTTCATGTTTTCCATGGGATATAGCATGTATATGATACGTACTATGTATTGTGGTGATTGGATATGTATATGAATATAAAAACCAAATCCCTCATTAAATATTAAGTTTTAGATGCCTTCCAAATGCGACACATGTGAAAAGCTTGATCGACCAAGTGTGGGCATGCCCTAGCGTGGTGCACCGTCTATCTCGTGGAAGCATGAAGGATGGATATGTGGGTCTGCCCTAGCAAGGTGCATATTCATCGTGTTGGCTTTGGGTCAGACTTAACAAGGTGAACTAGATAGGATCTAGCACCTTGAGGCATGGAGATGATCATGGCAAGGAGTTGCATATGACATCTTATCAAGAGTTTCATATGATGCAATTGGCAAGAGTTGCCTACCTGAGAGATCTAAGTTGTGGGTGACAGCCCTAGCTGGTCCATGATTTAGAGGATTTCAGGATCTTGCCCACTAGAAGGTTGTACGCTGCAATCTTCCGAATTGATGGTGAGGGCTATCAATTTGAAGTAAAATAGTGGGAGCGATAATTAATTAAAGGCCTAATTATATCGTCAACTTTTCAAATCAATCAAATAAGTCAAAAATGAGTTTTTGGACTAAAATTGCTTATTTCCTTTTGTAGTACAAATGACAACAAACAACAATCACTTTTCTTTGCGATCGGTCCTTGAAAAGGACAGGCTAAATGGGACAAACTTCCACGACTGGTATAGGACATTGAGAATTATTCTCACTCAAGAGCGAAAGCTCTATGTCCTGGATACTCCAATTCTAGAGGAACCTGCTCCTAATGCACCAAAGACAGAAAGGGATGCTTACAAGAAGCATTCTGATGATGCCATTGATGCAAAGTGCTTGATGTTGTGCTCTATGAACCACGAGTTGTAGAGACAACATGAGAACATGGGTGTTATTGAGATGATTCAGCATCTCAGGAACATGTATGAAGATCAAGCACGGCAAGAGAGATACGATGTCTCAAGGGCACTGTTCAAGTGCGTCATGACAGAAGGAGATCCAGTTGGTCCTCACACACTCAAGATGATTGGGTATGTGGAGAACCTGACAAGACTTGGATTTTCACTGAGCCAAGAGTTGGCTACTGACGTGATACCGCAATCGTTTCCAGAATCCTACAGTCAGTTTGTGATGAACTACAACATGAACAACTTTGATAGGCCACTGTCAGAGTTGTTGGGCATGTTGAGGATAGCCAAGACACAGATGAAGAAGTACAAGCCTAAGTCTATGATCACGAGCAAGAAAGGCAAGTCCAAGCGCAAGGGCAAGGGCAAATCTAAGAAAGGTTCTGATGCTAGCCAGGAGCCCAAGACGTCTTCAGCTCTCAAGGCCAAGGGAGGCGTGACCAAGAAAGGCAATTGCCACGATTGTCAAAAGCTAGGACATTGGAAAAGGAATTGTCCTCTCTATCTGGAAGAACAAAAGAAGAAGGAGGTGAAAAATGTCTCTACTTAAAAGGTGTCATGAAAGTAAACTTGTAACACTTTTGAGGTATATGATACCAAGATGTAAAGTGTAAAGCACTCAATAAATGGGGCAAGTGTTGCCGCCATAGATAGGAGTACTTTAGTTAATTTTCAGCCTAAAAGGCATGTAATACAGTCATGAAATGATATTTCATATTTGCCAATAGATCGAAACACTTTATTTTTGCATATTGTATGACAATGATGGCAATCAATAAAGAGATGTTTCAATTTATAAAGATATGATCTTTGTGGCAATGCCTTGTTTATCTTGTGGTATTTGATATGCATAAGATAAAATGATACCTAAGAGTTATAGATAACTCAAACAATCAAATTAGCATCAATCATGAGAAATTCATTTCTAGTTTCCATGTGATGGATAAATCTAGACTCTTTTGGTTAGAGAACCAGTAAGAGACATGAATATCTTGGACATGATTAATCAATCTTCACTAAAGGTAGTGGGAGAATGATTATCCTATTAGGTATGATACATGTGATGTATTTACATACCTATTGGAACAAATGCTAATACTTCAAATGGTGTTTAGAGAAATACCAATATGAATATCTTGAAGTGTTCAAGATTATCATAGATGAAGTGAAAATTTGGTAAAGTGTTAATTCTTGATGAGATCAATGAATGAAATACTTGGACCGAATGTTTGAGATCCTTATGAGTGATTATGATAGTGTATCATAGTGAACTCATGATTAAGGCATGGTGATGTCTAAATCAAGAAGGAATCATACTCTAAGGAGTTAGAGAATGATTATCAAATAACTGAATTCTTCTTAATAAAAGAATACCCCTCACTAATAAAAAAAATTAAGAATCACAAGGGTTGTGAATTCTTATATCCTTACACCTCAATTATCTATGTGATGAGTTGTTCATGTGATGAGTCAACTATCTAAATGAATATGAGGAACCGAATTTTGAGTTATGGTTTATGACCATTTCATCCTAAATGACATCCATGTGAACCATAAGGTATGACCCTGATGGTATCACCCATTGGATGAAATCCATAAGTGCAAATGAATCTTAAGTGTTAAGACACATGGACAACATTTTGAGAAGGATGATGCTTGTTAATGACTAAGACATTTGGCATATGGATACTAAAACTGCATTCCTATGAGGAATAAAACAAGGATGTGTACGTGACACAACCTATAAGGTTTATGAATCCACTAATGCAAATGAAGTCTATAAGTTACAATGGACTAATCAATGTGATTGATTGAGTACAAGCAACTCAGAATTAGATCTTTACTTTGATGATATAGTCAAAGGGTTTGAATGATATGTCAAAGATAAAGAAGGGATCTGTGATTTAGTGGGAGCGTGTTCACATTCCACATGTTGATGTGAAATGGAAATGTTCTAGAATGCAGATCCAAAAGTGGAAATTATCTTTAAGGAATATAGAGATGTTTCCTATGTGATAGGAATAGAGATCTATAGAGATATTTCTCGAAAACCTCTTGACCTGAAAAGAGAAAGCATACATTGGCAATCTGTACTGAAGGGTTCAGTATGCACAGATTTAGTGGGAGAAAACTTGTCCATGTTACATGGAGTTAGTATCCCAAGGCCAAGTGTCCAATTCTTATGAAGAATGGGAACACTAAGAATAGATATGGATCTATCATGTATGTAATCATCCCATTATCTTGCATGTATCGACATGGCAAGAACAAAATGCATTCATCATCTTGTATGTAGGACATGGCAATATGATGTGCTCATCCTGATAACTCGTATGTGGGACATGACGAGTGGATGTCTGTCTACTTCCAGTAAGGGTTACTGGAATACCATGAGAACTTGATAAGTACTTGTGAAGTACTAGTTCTATGGAGATAATGAAGAGTTCAATGTAAAGAGTTACATTGATGCGAACTTCTGAAAGGACATAAAATTAATCGCAAATATATATATAAGATATATAAAAGTGAAAGTTTGTTGATAATTGGAAGTGTTCCAATAAAAACATTTAAAAAGGAAATGCTGAGTATCCGTGTGTTAGAGAACAACAGTGGATACTATATGGGTCTGGAAGTTCATGAGATGAACTTATAGATATTCTACTCATTGATGACAAGTATGGAATCCGTGATCATGCAATGTGCAAAGGAATACAAGATCTCATATTACAACAACTCCATCTCATACGTGTGACGTACAATGAAGAGATGAGAGACATGCAATTTATACTGACTTTGGCAAGGTGTTGCCATAACTCACTATGATCGCACTAGAGCACAGTAACATGTGGGACATGTTTGAAGATCACTATGAATATGATTCAAGGGTGATTGGCTCACAGTGCAAGTGGGAGTCTGTTGGTATGTATGCCCTAAGAGCCAATCATGGGATGATTGGTGGGATACATTAAGATTGATTTGATAAATATCAAAGGCAAGCTTCCAATTCTTTATGGTTCTGTCATATGAGATAGTGATAGAACAAATTGAATGTCTAGAGAATGACAGTACTCAATGTCGTATGCTTTCAGGTTGAGGACCTGAACGATGAGATCATACGGATGCTAAGAGTTTGTACATTCTTATTATGTCCCTAGTCGGATGTCATTGTGGAAGGTAGATAGACAGCAATGACACACAAGACTAGATTGTGGTGTTGGTTGATGACAAAATCTCATTAGTCATGATATAGAGATATCAAACCAAACACATAGGTACTTGTTAGAGAACAAGTGTACCGGACAGACCCACTGTGAGTTTGACACATGGAACCATGACATGGTAGTCACAGTCAGTACTCACAGTGATGGTGGTGAGTGTGATTCTTTGACCTGAAATCACTACACTCAACACATGTCGTTGGGCACACTTTGACATCATCAAACGCAGTCCTGAAACATGGGTTGTTATAAAGGTGATGATTGGGTGGCTTTGACACATGGGGCTTTTGAGGGGTGAGTGATAGATATGGGATTTGTCCCTCCTGAGGGAGTTTGATATCCATGGCCACTTAATAAGTAGGATTGAGAAAGGTGTGCACGCATGTGTGAGTCAGTATGTGATACTGATGTCATACATATCTCTTCCAATCTACTCTGAGATCAAGAAAGTGAATGAATGTTGACAGGATGACTGTTCCATGCCTCGAGTTCATTCGGGATATCAGTGACAAAGGAATTATACATTCACTGTAACACCATTCACGTATTGTAGGATTGAAAGTTGTTCTCCAACTTTCTATTTCACTTGGGTAGCACTGATGTGTGACTAGGCACCACTCTTTGCTTGTGAAGTCATAAGTGTTATGGACTTTCACTGCCAATGTGAAATGGACCTGCAGGGTCACACACATAGGATTTAACCTGGAAGAGGAGTTTTGTCCACAAATAATGTTTAGATTGATTACTAAAAGAGTTTAGTAGTTCAATTAAACACTCAATCAATTGATAGCTCAATATCATAATGTTCAAGGTGTTGGACTGATTGATTAGAGTATCGGATTGATTGAAACTACAATTGACTGATTCTGCACAATCTGCACTCCCAACCGATCGGTTCATGTGATGAAACGATCGGCTGAGCTTGGTGAACTGATCAGCTCAGATGATGAGTCGATCGGCTGATGGACAGGGTGAAACAATCGCTTCAAGTGTTGAAACGATCGATTCAACTGTTGCAACCGAGCAAGTTGGGAAAGTAGGATTGGTGAGAAATTTCCTTTCATTTCACTTGCCCAATTTGATTGGAACAAGGATTGGTATTTGATACCAATTAGAAACAAAAGAAGAAAAGTCAACCGGGAACTGACCAGGACCATGAACCGACCGGTTCAGAATTGAATCGACCATTTCATAGGTCCCAACCGATCGGTTGAGGTGTCAACTGACCGGCTCAGGTCCCCAACTGACCGTTTTAGAAATGAAACGATCGGTTTAGGTTGCACAGTTGGTTGTTTTTGTGGAAAATCTCGAACCGTTCTACTCCTGCTTTAGTCCCGCATTGCCCGGGATAGAGAACCCTATCCCATGACCCTCCTATATATAGGGGTATTGGGGGCTTCTCAAATAATAACACAGTGCAACCAGTTGCTCTATAAAGTTGTCGTTCTCTCTAGTTTTGGCAACTGAGAGAGACCGAGCAAGTGCTACCCGATAAGGGAGGCACAATAAGGGAAAGACAACTAAAGAAAGCGACTAGTGGCAGGAGAGTGTGTCAGTGACTAGTACGCTGATAGGAGGGTGTGACTCCTTCCAATTCCTTATGGGACAAGGAGATTGGAGTTCCAAGTGGTCCGTGTGGACTACTTCAGAGGCCGGAGATTTCTGCCGCTCGGAGGACAGCTGTCAATCCCGACAGTCCTAGTGAGACCAAGAGTCATCAGTCCCAGTGTGACCAGGAGCTGCACAGACACCATCCAAGACTGGAGGTGAAGACCACGCAAGGTGCGAGGTATTGTCGCCGAGCAAGCCTTGGGACAAGGTATGATTCCACAAACCATCCTTTCATATTATATAGACATTGATGTGTTTCCTTGTTCTGGGTTTGGGGAGGAAAATTTTTGTTTCCGCTTCCTTCTCTGCCTCCCCTAAAACCTCAACATATATGCCTCTGGTAAAATGAAGACTGGTGCTATGGTTGATTTCTGTAATGTTTGAAAACTTTTCTCACATGATTCAGAACAAACAAAAGGCAATCCTTCCTTGGTAATCATGTAAGAGGTGCTTCTATTACACTGAAGTTTCTTATGAACCTCCTATAATATCCTGCTAACCCTAGAAAACTCCTGATCTCAGTAGGGGTCATAGGTTGCCCCCACTCAGGAACAAATTCCACCTTATTAGGGTCAACAATGACTCCTTCTCCTGATATGACATGTCTAAGAAAAGACACTTTAGACAAACATAACTCACATTTATTAAACTTAGCATAAAGGTGATGTTGGCTTAACAATTGTAGGGTTTTCCTTGGATGTTGCTAATGTTGTTTTGCATCTATGGAATATATAAGATTATTGTCTATGAATATTACTATGAACTGATCTAGATACGATTTCAAAACCCTATTCATCATGTTCATAAAAGTTGCAAGGGCATTTGTTAGTCCAAAAGACATGACTACAAACTCATAATGCCCATATCTTGTTCTAAATGTTGACTTAGGTACATCAAATGCCTTTATTCTTAACTGATGATATCCTGATATGAGGTCTATCTTTGAAAAGTTCATTGCTTCATGTAGTTGATCAAACAAGTCATCAATCCTAGGTAGAGGTTATTTATTCTTAATGGTTATTCAATTGTCTATAGTCTATGCATAACCACATGGTTCCATCCTTTTTTTCACAAATAGTACCAGATCTCCCAATGGCGGTGTGCTAGGTTGAATAAATCCCTTATCCAGTAACTTATGTAATCGATTATTTAATTCCTTTAACTCTACATTTGCCATTATATAAGCATGTAATGCTATTGTTTGACTACCAGGTAAAATATGTATCTCATAGTCTATATCTCTTTCAAGTAGTAAACCTAGTAACTCATCAGGAAAGACATCTGGAAACTCACATGCTACTAGAACATCTGCTATACTTACTGTTCTTTTCTCTACCCTATAATCCACCATATGTTCTAAAAAGGCATCACTCCCCTTTCTCATCATCTTATCATCTACAATAGATGATACTATACATGTGGGTAAGACGTTTCTATCTTCGATAAAGACACATGAAAGGTCACCCTGTTGAAATTCAACTTCATTCTTACAACAATCTAGTTGGATATGATATGTCTCAAGACAGTCTATACCCAAAATAATTTGAAAAGAATTAATATCTAATGGTATGAGATTAACTAAAATTGTATACCCACTAAAACTCAACAGACATTCAGGACGTACTTCTGTCAAAACTGATGATTTACCTAATGGAACTCTTAACAACAATTCATACGATAAATCCTCAGTTAAATGATTTAATCCACTAACTATTGATCTTTGAATGAAAGATTGTGTCACACTAGGACCTATCAATATTATAACAAAAATGTTGTTAAAGAGCAACAGCCCACGTGTCACAACTCTGGGTGAGACTACACCTTCAGATGGTGTCACAGAGAAGAAGCATCTTGTAGATCTCCTTCTGACATGTTGTCCTTGTTATTCACTACTAGTATTAGGTTCTCCTCCTATAGAACTTGAAGCCACAAAAGAACTTGCCCCTCTAACTAGAGCATGCCTCTATAGAGTCTAAAATTGTATTTGTGAATCTTGTGTTGAAATTATACTGAAGTTTTGGGAAGTCCCCCTTTATATATCGCATCAGTCCATAGTGATAGCATGTTTGAGTGGTGCTCACCAACACTATCCAGAGTGTATCCTACTATAGTTTTTCACACGTGGCTGCATCTTGTCTCTACGGGCCTGTCACTGACACTGATGATCCTAAAGACCTAGTCGGAGGTGTCCACCTACGTGGCATATTCCATCTGCTAGAATTGGGCCTTCCTCCACTCAGCGAAGAACTAGATCCTTGTCTCCCAAAACAACCTAGTCCTTGTCCTATCTTGGAAAAGCAACCACCACCTCTTCTATATCCACCACTTCTCTATCCTCCTCTACTAAAGTCTTTAGATCTTTTCTTGCTCTCGGACTACTTATCAACATTAATTGACTCTTGTACATCTCTTGCTTCTTCCACAAGTTCTCTAAAATTTTCACTATCTCTTTGGCCAACGGATGATAAGTGTGTCTAATTTCTGACCTTATTCCTTGTTGAAATATTCTACACTTTTCTACATCATCAGACACAAGTTTCATAAAAAAAATAGCCAACCTTGTAAAATATGCCTCATATTCACCAATTGTTATATTGCCTGGTCTGATATTCTCCAACTGTTTGATCTTATCACTTAGGAAGGTAGGAGGAAAATACTTAAGGTGAAACTCAGTCACAAAGTCCTTCCATGTCATAATTGCATTTCTCCTTTATCATCTACTCTATGACACTACAACTCGGCATCTCCCTTTAGTATATAGACCGCATGATTGATTTGCTTATCTTATGATAACTACATTATACAAAAGACATTTTCCAGTTGTCAAAGACACACCTCCGCCAGAGTTGGATCTATTGTTCCAAAGAATTCAGTACCACCAAGCTTCTTCACTAGCTCATAGGATCTCATCAGATCCTTACTAGAAGATGAAGACCTCATTTCCATATTACATTGTACATCCTTGTTGCTTCATCCCTATCTTCTCCACCTTGATTCATCACTCGAGGGTCAGGTCCATAATGTCTCTCAGCTTGTTCATCACCATGTCCACATTCTATTCCTTCCATTTGCATATCGTAATGGAACAAATTTGTTAGAAAATTGTAGTTCAAAGAGGAAAGAATCTTAATCCTATCGATCTCTTATGACTCATGTCCCAAACCTAAACTCATTTTAGGTTCCTACGCTCTGATAGCAAAAAGTTGATACAACCCAAACCCACTAACTAGGGTTAGAGCCTTCTAAGAAGGGATTTCTACTAACCATCATCTTTTAACCACTTACACGAGAATAAAGCATAGCTTTTTTTCTTTTCTCAGATGTATACTGACATTACTTACTAAACATTAATGTCTCATTCAAACATAACATTAAGGATACAATAGAGTTTGAATACTACCTATAAGAAAGAGTTTCACACTTAGTATACAACATGTACATTTCATTGCAAACTTCTCTCTTTTCTCACTCTCTCATTCCCAAGATCCAGATGAATGATAAAACACCCTCTATCTATTCTAACTACTTCTTCTTCATGCCTCTCTACTACTCTTGATAAAAATTGGCTTCTATCTCCTTAGAAGAGCTAATCCTTTACTTGAAAAATTGTTTAGTAGGTTGATGAGCTACTGCCTCAATGAGTAGAAAATCAACATGTAACCAAGATAGATTATGTTTGTACATGATAGAACTTAGACATAGAGCATATAAGTGTGGTAGTTTAAAACTATAAATCACTCATGATGGTAATTGAAAAACTAATATTAAATAAAGAAAAAAGATAACCTAAATCCATTCACTTGATTTTTAATCCATTTATTATGCTACTAGACCCACATGAGGTGCACCACAACATGTAAAAGTATCACAACAATCTACAATCACACGGTATTAGACTTAGAATTATACCTGGGATCCTAAGTCTGTAGTCTCAATACCATGTTTGCAGTTGGCATTGCCACATATGGCTCTTGGCAGCTAATGGGAGTGACCAGATATCTCAGTCTCTTCCTCTAAACTTGGGTACTCAGGCAGGGATTCGAAGCCCTTAGGCATGCTATGCACTAATGGACCTAGAAAAGATGTCCAGTGATCACCACAACTCGTAACTCAGGTACCATCAACATCCCCAGTTGGTGTTGGACACCAATCATTCAAGGAGTCTTTCCTCACTGGCCTTGACCCCCTCACACTCTGGCTTACCTTGGCCTATGTGAGACTCTAGTCAGGAATCATGTTTCCTCCTCATAACACAGGCGTCCTATGAGGAATCTACAATGTCTAGAGCATATAATGTCTATTGGTATTTAACTAATTATACAAGATTAAATGTTGTAACTAATGGTTACCCTATCTTTGTCAATTAAGCATCATGTATGAAGTGCATAAATAATCTAGAAACTTTCACAGTTATGCCTCTATTTGCATTATTTCATCATCTGTCATTTATAGAAACTCGTGTAGCAACTTTTGGTCTAATATACAACAGTATCATATAATTAAATAACCATTTATATAGTTTTAAAAAAAATAATCATTTCTACTACTAAAATCACAACATAGATTTATTAATTTCACTACAATCATCATAAGACAAGATTTAAATATTGCAAAGCCATTATTTGAATTTGTATGTTATAAATTAGGGTTAGAAGGTGATTTTGCACTCACAAATCTCATCACAGGTCACTGATTCAAGTCTAACCACCAACCAAGCTCAGATCTTGGCCCATATGAATAAGAATCTCATCTCAAGACATGAGATCTCCTCACGAATAGGCTTCCAATGAGAAAACAAGCTCCAAAAATATTGACTGGAGGTAGAAAGAGAAGAATGACACTAACCAAACCTTTAGTAGATGAACAAAGGAGTTTCAAGTAAGGTTTCATAAAGAGAAGGAAGGATCAACGATAAAAAAAACTTACCAAGTTGAATCTATGACGAGACCTTTGATTTATGTTATTCTTCATTTTTCTTCCCCAAACATCACCCAAGAAATTGCCCTCCAAGTCTTCTTTTTTTCATTCTAAGGGTCTAAGATGATAGACAATCAAATTGTGGTTCTAACACAATTCATTTCATTAAAAGCAAATATGTATTGCCCGAGTTGTGATCGTTTTATGATTGGTTATCTAGGCGGCAATTCTCGGTGGTCGCTGGGCCTTCAAGGACCATTGGTCATTGGGCCTCGGTGTTTGTTGGACCTTTAGATGCCATTGGTTGTTGGGCCTCAATGGTTGTTGAGAAAGCCCATTCTTGGTGGTCATTGAAAAAGCCAATTCTCAATGGTAGTCGAAATTGTACATGTTACTAAAAAGGCCATAACTCTCTCATTTGAACTCTTATTAGGTTCATTCTTTCTGCGTTGGATTTGAAATTAAATTATCTACAACATTACTGTATTTTTTTGATAATATTATCAAATAAATTTATTCATTAATTATTTCCTCAAGTCCCATTAGTTCTCCTCTCACATACATGCATGTGCTAATCCTATATCAACTAGAACATTGGGTCCTCAAAAGTTCTCCTTGGTCGTCTGATTCTAGGGTTCCTCTCTGGGCGACGACATCTTAGGGTCTTCCTCGCCACTGAGGCATTGTTTCTCTTGCAGGTTTGCGGGTCCTCTCCGCACCATGGCGGATGAATTAGTGGAGCGCTATGCGTCACTTAGGGTTAGAGAAGAAGAGGAAACATATGTCCTAGATCTCAAGGAGGTGGTTACTGGCGATGATAGAGAACTGATGGATCTGGAGGTGGTAGGCAGGATGATGACGAACAAGCTGATCAATTTCCTGGCGTTCAAGCGTACAATGACGAACGCATGGTCGCTAAAATAGGAAGCAAGCTTCAAGCAATTATCAAGCAACCTATTCATCATTCAATGTCTCCATTGGAAGGACAAAGAAAAGGTTGTCGAGGAGGGTCCCTGGAACTTCGACAACCACCTGTTGGTTGTCAGGGATATCAAGGAGGAGGACGTCCCGATGGAGATGAAGCTGGACATGTGCAAGTTTTGGATTCGCCTTTATAACCTCCCCCTAGGTTACCGGTCGAAGGAAGCGATCAGGGCAGTGGCGTCGAAGATTGGAATGGTCCATGCGGTAGACCGGCGGGACCTAGGATAGGGCGCTTCCTGTCGTGCGAGGGTGGAGATCGACATCTCCAAACTCATTAGGCAGAAGCAGAAGATAAGAGATCAAATGGGTCACGTGGTGGAGGTGGAACTCCGCTATGAATGCATGCCGACTTTCTGCTACCTGTGCGGCGTGATAGGCCACCTCGAGAGGGATTACAGGGTTGACAACGAGGAGGAGGAAGACGGGCTCGCATCGAGATAGTGGGAGCCTTAGATTAAGGCATCCCCGACCAAGAGAGGAATGACAACGATGAAGGAGGAGTTGCTGGGTCGTGACAGGTCGAGCAAATAGATTAAATATGTATCCAGGCCGGCGTCATATCAGTCGAAGACAGAAGACAGGCCGGCGGCATCATCTCAGTTGAAGCCAGAAGATAGGCTGGCGAGGGAAAGAAGGTCCAATGACAGTCGTGATAGCAAACAATACCAGGGAGACAGAGGAGAGGAGATAGGTGATTCAGCCAACTCGGTCTCATTAGAGGATCTCAACGCTATCTTCACAAGGATGGACGCAGAAGGAGAGCATGGGCATCAGCAGATGTCGATGGACACACCAGAGAGGGAAGCAGTTGTGAGTCCTGCAGGAGTGCATCAGACGGACATTCGTATTGGGAAGACGACGGATAAATTACATGGAGATGGAAAGCACCGAGGGGGAACAAGTAATATGGAGGGACACTCAATGATGACAGACAGGCACGCTGAAGATGGTTATATCAACGGAGCCACAGAGTGTAGGGTGGATGGTGCGAACAACACCCAAGATCAGGAGGTGAGGGGTGAAAGGGAACTCGGGGTGAAGGAGCCGGTATGCATGTGGGAGAAGGGAACCGAACTGGGTGTTGGGAAGATACTTTTGTCGAAGGAAGTTGTTTGTTTGCATGGGGTGCATGAGAGGAGGGTCAAGGTGGATAGAGGCAAAGGAAAGAAAGGGAGGTGGTTTACTAGGTTTGGAAGTAGGCAGGAGGTGAGGGAGGAGATAGGTGAGAGAGGTCTGATATCGACAATGGGAGGGAAGAGAAGTAGAATGGGAATGGAGGAGGCTCAGGAGGAGCCACAAGGTGAGGGGGCGGGGGGAGGCAAAAGATCAAGGAGGGAGACACCTATGGAGGTACCGTTTCTTCAAGTAGCGGGCACTGGTGAGGTCCAGGCACGTGAAGAGCCATGAAAACCCTTTGCTAGAACATACAGGGTTTGGGCAGCCCTGGTATGGTAGACTCTCTCAAGAGGCGATGCTGGAGAGAGTTGCCTAACTTAGTCTTCATCATGGAGACTATGTGTAGAGGAGGAGAACAGGAGGCGGTGAGGAGGAGTTGTGGTTTCAACTCGGGTTTTAGTGTTGATAGTAGAGGAAGGTCAGGGGGACTGGGGTTGTGGTGGAAGGGAGAGGATGTCCTGGTGAAGTCCTTCTCGAATCACCATATCGATGCGGTTGTCGGAGTTGATGGAAGCCCAGAGTGCTTATGTTTTGTTGGAATTTATGGATGGGCTGCTACTCACGAGAGGCATCACACCTGGAAATTGATGGAGGAGGTTTGTGCTCACTCTAGATGGCCTATTATTCTTGGCGGGGACTTCAACGAGATTCTTGCTCATGCTGAAAAGAAGGGAGGACAACTTAGGAATGAATGGCAGATGCGCAACTTCAGAGAGGCGATTGACAGATGTCAGCTGGTAGACTTGGGGTCTACGGGGTGTAAATTCACTTGGAAGTGAGGGATACATGAAGACAACCTGATTCTGGAAAGACTGGACCGTTTCTTGGCGGATAATAAATGGTGTGACATCTTCAACATTAGACGAGTTAAGAATTTTCCTATTATCAATTCAGATCACAGACAGATTCTCTTGTGGGCCGAAAGATGAGGAAGAGGTTATGAACCCAGTGACAGAAGGTTTAGATTTGAAACTTTCTGGCTTTCATCTCCGGAATACAAAGAGGTAGTTAAATAGGCATGGGAAAGCAATGAGGCTTTGGGTCTTAATGAATAGACTGCAATTTGTGCAGAGAAGCTTACCGGGTGGGCGAAGGACAAATTTTGGGATATTAAGAGAAGAGTGGTGGTGACAGAGAAGAGGCTCATCAGTGCTCAAAACCGGCCTCCTTCGAGCGACATGTTAAAGGAATGTGAGACTCTAGCTAGAGAGTTGCAAGATCTTCAGCGCATGGAGGAGAGCTATTGGCTAGCCAGGGTCAGGACCAATGAGATGAGGGATGGTGACAAAAATACTAAGTACTTTCATCACAAAGCTAGTCAAAGAAAGTGACAAAATATGATAGACGGCCTTTTCAATGATGATGGAAGTTGGCAGACGGCGCCAGACTCTATTGCTGAAATTATCTATTCTTATTTTAACTCTCTCTTCTCTAGTTCGAATCCTTCTGGGATGGAGGAATTCCTTGAAGGTATGCCGTGGGTGTTTCTGGAGAATGCTGTTTCAGATCTGAACCGGGCCCCTACGGAGACAGAAGTATGGAATGCTCTTAACCAAATGCATCCTAACAAGGCCCCGGGACCGGACGGGATGAAAGCTATCTTCTATCAGAAGTTTTGGGAGGTTATAAAATCAATCCTGATGTCCTTCATTTCTAAATGGTGGAGAGGGGAGGAAAGCCTGGAAGTTATTAATGATACTGACATTATCCTCATCCCTAAAACGAACATCCCTGTCCGGATATCTGAGTATCGTCCAACCAACCTATGCAATGTTTCCTATAAAATCATTACTAAGGTCCTGGTGAACAGAATAAAGCCTCTAATGAATGGAATGATTTCAGAAAACCAAAGTGCTTTCATTGGAGGAAGAATGATCACAGACAACGCTCTAGTAGCCTATGAATTGTTTAACACTATGAAACACAGAAGGAAAGGGAAGGAAGGTTTTATGGCACTTAAGCTAGACAAGAGCAAGGCATATGACTGGGTGGAGTGGGCTTTCTTAGATAAAGTGATGCAGAGGATGGGGTTCCCAGATATTTGGAGGAATAAGGTTATGGAGTGTGTGACTTGCATCTCCCACAAGTTCATCTTCAATGGTAATAGGAGGGAATCTTCAAATCCATCCAGAGGGATTCGCCAAGGTGACCCTATCTCTCCCTATCTCTTTCTTTTTTGCACTGAAGCACTCTCCTTTTCTCTTTCTAAAGCAGTACAGGACAATAGAATTCACGGGACAAGAATTTGCAGACAGGCGCCACGAGTTACTCACCTCTTTTTCGTAGACGACATCATTGTTTTCACAAGAGCAACCTCAGAAGAATGCTCCGCTTTAGCTGATATTTTCAGCCAATATGAGAGGGCATCTAGGCAGAAAATTAACTATGAGAAGATAAAGGTTTCTTTCAGTGTGAATGTCACAGATGAAAGACGTGAGTGGATAAAGAACCGGCTGCAGGTTAGAGAGGTGGACATGCATGAGAAGTACCTTGGACTCCCTACTATGATTGGGAGGTCTAAGAAAGTTGTCTTTGCTGCTATAAAGGATAGAGTGTGGAAAAAAGTGCAGAGCTGGAAGGAAAAGTTCCTATCTAGGCCGGGAAAGGAGGTGCTGATAAAGGCGGTCATCCAAGCTATTCCAACATATATCATGATCATTTTTAAAATCCCAGAAGGACTGATTGGGGAGATACAGGCAGTGATGGCTCGGTTTTGGTGGGGGTCTAAGGAAGGGGAGAGGAAGATTCATTGGATGAGCTGGGAGCGTTTGTGCAAACCAAAAGAGGACGGAGGGATGGGGTTTAGAGATCTCAAGGTGTTTAACCAGGCATTGCTAGCAAAATAGGGGTGGAGGTTGGCGGTCCAAGAAGAGTCCCTTGCTGCCCGGATTTTGAAGGTGAAATACTATAAGTCCTCACCTATCTTACAAGTCAAGTTGGGGGATCATCCAAGCTATACATGGAGAAGCATATGGGGAGCTTTGCAGCTTGTGAAGGATGGGTTTAGATGGAGGGTGGGATACGGGAGAGGGATCTAGATTTATAGAGATAGATGGATTCCATACCTTGGAGGAACGGTGCACAGATACTTGGTGGAAGGGCTTGTGGAGTACAGATGGGTGAGCGGCTTAATTTGCAGAGAGACGAAAAGGTGAAACAGGGAGGCGGTAGAAGAGTGTTTTCCCAGCCACATTGCTAGGACTGTTCTTAACATCCCACTTCCTCGGCGGAATGCAGAGGACATCCTTTTTTGGGAAAAGGAGTGTAATGGAGTTTTCTCTGTCAGGAGTGCGTATTTCCTTATTAGAGCAGGTGTTGTTTTGGTGGAAGGGGGTAATGGGGAGATATGGAAAAAACTTTGGAAGCAAAGATGGCCACCAAAATTGAAGCACTTTGTTTGGAGAGGACTTAGGAGCATTCTTCCCACCAAGGCAGAACTACAGAGGAAACGGGTGACGCAAGATGATGGCTTCCACCATTGCGGACAGCGAGAGGATATATCACATGTTTTGCTTCATTGTGACTTAGCGAGGAAGATATGGGCCACGAGGGATTTTGACTGGGCGGGACAGTTGGATCTTCATGATGTGGAGACCTTTGTGGGCAGCCTTTTGGACGAGGAGGACATCATGCATAAGGAGGAGGGAGCACACTTCTTTGGGTGGCGTGGGCTGCAAGGAATAAATTTATCTTTGACGTTCAACCACCTTTCCTTTCGGGCCTAGTAGCGAGCTTCATCAACCTCATAAAGGAGCATGCACGGTACCACGCGGCGGTGAGCAGATCAGCAGTACACTCCTCTTCCTCAGGATCGGTTTCTTGGCGCAGTCCACCACCGGGAAGCGTTAAGATTAACATGGATGCTTCTATCACCACAGTAGGCGAGAGTGGTTGCGGCGTAGCCATTCGGGATGAGCATGGACAACTTTTGTGGACTTTCCAATGCCGTTTAGAGCAGCCGTACTCAGTGCTTAGTGTAGAGGGTAGGGCTATACTAGAAGGCTTGCGGCTCGCTCTACGAAAGGGCTATATGGACGTAGTGATAGAGACTGATTGTCTTCTACTGGTGGACGCAGTAAAGAAGGGATACAGAGGTAGAGGCTATGAAGACTTCTTGATCCAGGATATCATCGATCTTTCCCTTAGTTTCCTCTCTTTTAATCTTTGTTTTGTTAGGAGGCAAGGCAATAGAGTAGCACATGCCTTAGCCTCTTCTGCATGTTATTTTATTAACCCTCACTGTATTGGGGAGGGTTTTGAGGATCAGATCCTTGTACTTGTTGCGAACGATTTGATTACTTAATAAAATGACAGACGCCCTTTTTCAGAATAAAAAAGGCATGCCTATAAATCATTCATACAAGTATCTGAGATTAACAAAGTTAAGATAAAATATAAGGTAATATATTATTAATTAAAACACAACAAGCATTAGTCTTATTTGAAATTTGTAGAATTACCAGCAAAGCTAGAAGAGAGTTGTAACATGGATTACATCGAAATTCCCCTAGACTCAACCTCTAATGGGTAAAATACTATAGCGCATGAAGAACCAACTTGTATTTAATGGGTCAATAAGCCTTACTGTAACACTATATACATCATACAAATTGACAATTATATATACATATATATTCAATGAGTTTGGGTATCTGGTTAGTGGATATAAGATTTCATTGGCCCTAGCCCTACCATATGAAAATCTAGTAAGAAATTTTAGCCCAATTATTTTATGCAAGTTATATGGATCGAGTTTGACGGAGTTATGCAGGTCTACACATTTGTTGAGTCAAGTTGGCTTTGTCTAATGCTCATCCTTGTATTGATATTGATAATCCAGCCCCAATTTGTTTGGGAATGAATCCAGATTGGGCCTTGCCTTTTGTGCCAAGTAGGGTTAATGCAGTCTAGGTTACTCAAGAATTGTGTTTGTGTAACATACCAGATCTTGGACCCTACCCTAAAACTTTGATCTTTTGGATTTTGCCAAACAAGGTTGAAAGTTAGACCTAAAAAGATGTTTAGTAAAATCCTAATGATCTTATGCATGAATGTATCACCTAAATGTAATCTAATATGCCACATAATTCAATTGGAGGTAATAAGTCGATAATGAACCTAATTGGATGAATAATAAAGATAATGTGCCACTAATGGGCCATATGACATATCTCATAAAAAATAAGTCAAAAAAGTGGAAACAAACTTTGAATTCATAATATACATATCAAAATAAGCCTACATGTCAATTTTCACCTATTTTCGACAACCTTGAAATAATAGGGTAAGTTGAGGAGAGAGAAAATGAATAAAAGGCATAAATAATAAATAATGTGATATATAAATTCCAAAAGAGGGAAATAAAGCCAAATTGATATTCAACTCATCAAATATAACTTGTGGGTGAAGTGTCATCAATTTTGGACAATTCTAGACGTCTCTAATGCATTAGGAAAGAGAAAATGTGATTTACTTTAAAAGAATTAAATAAAATAAACAAAGTCTCTAGAAGGGAAAACTAATGTAAAAATTGGATTCTACATTCCTAATTAGACTAGGTATCAAATTTTATTTCAGTTGGAAGTTGTTTGTACCTTCAATTGAAGAGAGAGAAAAAGGAAAATAATTTTATTCAACACTTTACAAAATTCAGATTAGGAAACACCAACCCACATAAATAGTAACCGTGGACCAAGGTCTGATATTCTAGGCATAATTCCCTTGTTTCTTAATGAAATTTCATGAAATAACTTGCTTTGGATTGAAATTTAATTCTGCATCTATCCATACCATATTGATAGCCTAACGTGGAGAATTCAAGAAACTCCTAAACTTTTTCTTCAAGTCTTCTGAAACAACTTCCCACACACCCCCAATTATAAATACCTCTACCCCAGTCTTCCTAGGTTGTTTTATGAACATCCTCTCATCCCAATTTCATCCTTTCTTGAGTGTGTGGCTGTTGGTGGTCATGCTTTGATTTCACCTTGCATTGTTGTTTCACCTAAAAGCCGAACGTGGTTCTTTGTTTGAGTTTGCGACACCGCTCCCCGATGTCATGTTTATTTTTAGAGCGTAATTGGACCTCAGGTAAACAACTCTGGCACTTTCGCTTCATGATCGGTTAGTTAGTTTCATGAACAAATGACGAACAAAGTTTTTCCCAAACTCTTGGATAAGTTTCTCCTTACCCATCTGACCTCTCTTCCTCTCTCACAAATTCCCTAATGATTTGGCTTTTTCTAATTTTGTGATTGGATGATTTTATAAAATTCATATCTTTTAATTTGCTTGTCCAAAAGTTAAAATAAAATAAGTTTTGAAATAAAAAAATATGTTCTTTCTAATAAAAATAGTTTCTAAGCCTGATTTCCATTTTTCCAATGATGAATTTTAAGGAACTAATTAATTAATATAAAGCCCTAAAATCAGTAACTAATTCATATAAAGTCCAAATTTAGTAAATAAATATGTTTTATTAATAAAAAAACCTAATAAGTCGATTGGTCTAGGTTTGGAGTCCAAAATCTGATGTTATGTAGCAAGGTTTAGAATTAGGGTTTCATTACATATATATAAATCTCAAACCCTAATACATGTGAACGATTTGTATTTAGGCAAGGTTGATCTTGGAAGCAACTAGTTTTGTGAAGAAAGTTTCTAGGACCCAGGTGTAAGGTATGTTTTACATCTCTTATTATTCTATGTTGAGAAATTAACCTAAATTATCTTTCTCTTGGTCCTATGGACATTAGCCTATACATATTGTATTTTCTTTTGAAAATCATGGTTCATGTGAACTACCTTATTTGATATTGATCTTGTGATCGGGTATATTCTTTTGGACTCTCTCTTATTCTTTGAGTATGCTGAACTTATTTGATGATATGTGCCCACTTTGAGGTGGATGTTTATATGTGCTTCTTTTCCCACCATGGTAGTGGATGTATATATAGCACATTATGTGATGGATATTTTTGGATGGATGTTCTCATCTTTTCTATTCTCTTATATTCTTGTTTATCTTTTAGATATGCATCATGTGATGACTACTAGTATAATGTTGAATGCATTTTTATGTGGATGTTAAATTCCCACATATGAATGCAGATGTTAAATTCCTGTATAATTATATACAAGGGAAGATGTTAAATTCATGCTCGGAAGATGTTGATAGACCCTTCCACCATCCTATTCTAGAGGGGATGTATATTGTTCCCCACTCACCCTACATTTTGGTAGATGTGTATTTCCTTCCTACATGATATATTATTCTATTTTTGTCACCAATGTTACACATTTATGCCTTGTTTACATACTCATTTGCTTCATTCTTATTTTGTTGTTTATATTCTTTTATGCCCGAATGGGTAGCACTTATCTTTTCTATGGGAAGTCTTTTATATTTGTTGTCCTATATTCCTTTTAAATTTCTCAATCTCCTATGTAGTGTGCACATACCAGCCTTTGCTGATGCCTTTTATTTTTCTCTTCTTGCTGGGGTGTGCTTCCAATACTAGGTGAAGGACTTGGATGATTTGGCATGAAGTTATGGACATAACTTAAGGAGTTAAAGCTTGGAGAAAAAATTGTTATTGTTTAGATTTTCCTCTACTAGATCCTTATGATGTACTCTTTATGTAAACCCTTATGGAAGATGATGTTGAGGTACCTTTGTAATCTTATGATAAATTAAATATAGTCAATATTTTTATTCTGCTGCTAAACTTTGGTGTTATGATACATTCATGTTGAATAAATTGGTTTAATCTCTTTGGAAAAAAAATTATGTTGGTGTTTGGTTTGGGATGTTGCCTTTTTATTTTAGTAGGGAGTGGTTCCCCTCTGAGATCCCACTCCTTACAACATGGTATCAGATCCCATGGTAGTCAGAATTTGACTATTTCAATTTTGTCTCCCTAGTTAGAATCTTTACCTTACGTGATCACCCTTTATGTGAGATATCTCCCTAAATTTTGCCTAAGTTTTTTATAAGATGATGAGAAGTATCCATTAGAATCATGATGAGTAAACCCTAATTATGTGATGAGGTTAGATGATCATACTCTATCATTTAGGTCTTTGCTGACATGAATCCTTATATGCAATAGGGTTTGACTTGAGGATGCAATTAGGTTATGAGAATGAAGAGGTAGTAGTATAAGAAGATTTATTGATAAATTATGACTTGGTTTCCATAAATGATTTTGGATCCATCTTTTGTTTTATTTTGAATTGATTTTATCGCCAAAATTACTTTCCATTATACTAATATATGTACAAAATTTTCTAGATTTCGTTGAAGTTTTCCGAAACTAAGTCACAATAAAGTCATGTGTTTTTGGTAGTGAAACCCTAAACTAGTGCTAACCCTAGTTTTGATTTTGGAGTTGTGACTAGGATTGATAGAAAGGTGTAGTTGACCTACCCTATGACTTTTGGATGTTTATGTAGAGTTGTTAGGTTAGAGACACAAGGACCTAAAACTCAACCTTAGATGGTGTCACTATTAGTTGGATACATGAGCAACATAAATCTCTAAAACTTTCACAACTAAAATATATGTGGGTAATACGAAATGTTGTTTAGTTGACTTGTTAGGTTGAACCTTTTAAGGGGTTTAGAGCATTTGGTTGTTGTTTTTGGATCAATAGATTTCGAGGATGAAATCCTTTTAAGGGGTGGAGTGTTGTAACATACCAAATCTTGGACCCTACCCTAGAACTTTGATATTTTTGGTTTGGCCAAACAAGGTTGAGGGTTAGACCTAAAAAGATGTTTAGTAAAATACTAATGATCTAATGCATGAATGTATCACCTAAATGTAATCTAATATGCCACATAATTTAATTGGAGGTAATAAGTAAATAATGAACCTAATTGGATGAATAATAAAGATAATGGGCCATATGACATATCTCATAAAACGAAGTCACAAAAGTGAAAACAAACTTCAAAATTTTAATATACATATCAAAATAAGCCTACATGTCAATTTTCACCTATTTTGGACGACCTTGAAATAATAGGGTAAGTTGAGGAGAGAGAAAATGAATAAAAATCATAAGCAATAAATAATGTGATATATAAATTCTAAAATATGTAAATAAAGACAAATTTGTATTCAAATCATCAAATATAACTTGTGGGTAAAGTTTCATCAATTTTGGATAATTCTAGACATATCTAATGCATTAGGAAAGAGAAAATGTGATTTACTTTAAAAGAATTAAATAAAATAACAAAAGTCTATAGAAGGGAAAGCTAATGTCAAAATTGGATTCTACATATCTTATTTAGGCTAGGTATCAAATTTCATTTAATTTGGACCTTGTTTGTACCTTCAATTGAAGAGAGAGAAAAAGGAAAATAATTTAATCAACACTTTACAAAACTCGGACTAGGAAACACCAGCCCACATAAATAGTAACCGCAGTCCAAGGTAAGGTATTTTGGGCACAACTCCCTCATTTCTTAACAAATTTCATGAAATAACTTGCTTTGGATTGAAAATTTAATTCCACATCTATTGATACCATATTCGTAGCCTAGAATTCGAGAAATGCCTAAACTTTTTCTTCAAGTTTTCTAAAATAACTTCTCACACACCCCCACTTATAAATACCTCTATCTTGATCTTCCTCGATTTTTTTGTGAACCTTCTGTTATCCCAATTTCATCCTTTCTTGAGTGTGTGGCTACTGGTGGTCATGCTTTGATTTCACCTTGCATCGTTGTTTCATCCAAAAGTCGAATTTGGTTCTTTGTTTGAGTTTGCGACACCGCTCTCTGATGTCATGTTTATGTTCAGAGAATAATTGGACCTCAGGTAAACAACTGTGACACTTATTCTTCATGATCAGTTAGTTAGTTTCATGAATGAACGATGAACAAAGTTTTTCCCCACACTCTCAGATAAGCTTCTCCTTGCCCATCCGACCTCTCTTCCTATTTCGCAAATTCCCTACTGATTTGGCTTTTTCTAATTTTATGATTTGTCAATTTTATAAAATTTATATCTTTAAATTCGCTTGTCCAAAAATTAAAATAAAATATGTTTTGGAATGAAAAAATGTGTTATTTCTAATAAAAAAATAGATTCAAAGCTATATTTCCATGTTTTCAACGATGAATTTTTAAGGAACGAATTATTTAATATAAAAAGCCCTAAAATCAGTAACTAATTCATATAAACTCCAAATTTGATAAATAAATATGTTTTCTTAATAAAAAAACCTAATAAGTCAGTTGGTCTAGGTTTGGAGTCCAAATCCTATGTTATGTATAAAGGTCTAGAATTAGGATTTTATTACATATATATGAATCTCAAACCCTCATACATGTGAGCAATTTGTATTTAGGCAAGGTTAATCTTGGGAACAACTAGTTTGTGAAGAAAGTTTCTAGAACCCTGGTATAAGGTATTTTTTTCTTCTTCTATTATTCTATGTTGAGAAATTAACCTAAATTATATTTCTCTTGGTCCTATGGATATTAGCCTATACACAATGTCTTTTCTTTTGAAAATCATGGTTCATGTGAACTACCTTATTTGATATTGAACTTGTGATCATTGATATTCTTTTGTACTCTCTCTTATGATTTGAGCATGTTGAACTTATTTGTTGACTTTTTGGTGGATGTTTATATGTTGACATGTGCTTCTTTTCCCACCATGGTAGTGGATGTATATATGGCACATTATGTGATGGATATTTTTGGATGGATGTTCTCATCTTTCCTATTCTCTTATATTCTTGTTTATATTTTGGATATGCATCATGTGGTGACTACTAGTATAATGTTGAATGTGTTTTTATGTGGATGTTAAATTCCCACATATGAATGCAGATGTTAAATTCCTGCATAATTATATACATGGGCATATGTTAAATTCATGTTTGGCAGATGTTGACAGACCCTGCCACCACCCTATTCTAGAGGGGATGTATATAGTTCCCCCTCACCCTACATTTTTGGTAGATGTGTATTTCCTACCTACATGATATATTATTCTAGTTTTTTCACCAATGTTACACATGTATCCCTTGTTTATATACTCTTTTGCTTCATTCTTATTTTGTTGTATATATTCTTTTATGCCCGATTGGATAGTACTTATCTTTTCTATGGGAAGCCTTTTATATTTATTGGCATATATTCCTTTTAAATTGCTCAATCTCCTATTTAGTATGCACATACCAGCCTTTGCTGATGTCTTTTATTTTTCTCTTCTTGTTGGGGTATGCTTCCAACCCTAGATGAAAGACTTGGATGATTTGGCATGAAGTTATGGACATAGCTTAAGGAGTTAAAGATTGGAGACAAAATTGTGATGGTTTAGATTTCCCTCTACTATATCATTATGATGTACCCTTTATGTAAACCCCTATGGGAGATGATGTTAAAGTAACTTTGTAATCTTATGATAAATTGAATATAGTCAATGTTTTTATTCCGCTGCTAAACTTTGGTGTTATGATACATTCATGTTGAATTAATTGGTTTCATCCCTTTGGCAAAAAAATTATGTTGGTTTTTGTTTTGGGTTGTTGTCTTTTTATTTTAGTAGGGATTGGTTCCCCTCTAGGATCCCACTCCTTATAGATTGTCTACACATCCTATAAAATACCTATTTTGGGATTCCGTATCCCAAAATACAGAATGTCTCGGTCCTTTTCCGGGTTGGAGAGCTAGGCCTTTTTGTGACTAGTCATGAGTTACATGAATGAGAGACTCATATATCCCCTCAATCATCATGAATTTATTCTCGCCTCTCTCCCCTCAATCATCATAGATCTATTCTCACCTCTCTCCCTCTCTTCTACTTTTGTATCCTCCTTGAGCATGGATTCTCTCTTCTCTATTGGGTGGAAGCACCATGATTCCATTTAGGAAGCTAGAAATGAAATCCAACTATAGATTCCAGTTACGAAAATGATGAAATGTTGAAGGTAGTGTTTTGTCTCCAATCTGTCCATCTCTAGGATAGGTTTAGGCACCATGGAATCAATGCAATATGCCATCATAGGGATAACAAAGGCGTATAGGTGAAAAAAAGTTGGGTTAGACCTGACCATTCTCATCCCCTTTCTCACCCCATATTCTATTCCTTGTTCTTTACCTCATGTTCTAAGCCAAGGTGTTATCTTGTCAAAGAAAAGAAGAAAGAGAAACCCTATCCAGTGCAAGGGGTGCACGACGACCTTTAAATTGGTGAAAATGTTGAATGAGATTCTCCCTCTCCAATTACCTATTCTCCACTGTATATTTAGAGAAGCTGCATCCGCTGGTCGAATGTGTTTTGAGTTATGCACATTTTTGAATAGGTAGGCAACCCTCCATTAGTTTCATTATTCCATTTTTAGATTCATTTCGTCCCTCTTTAACAACTATAAAAAACCAAACTCAGACTACTTCTAAGTGTTAGATTAGTCATTGTGATTAGTCTAAACCTCATCTCATCGTATTTATTTAAGAATTATATTCTGATGATGTGAATGACTGAGCACTAGAGACATACTGAAATGAATGTGTATTAAGTATGACTTTGAAAGTTGGAACCATAATAGAAGAAAAAGTGATATAAAACATACTAGAAAGATTTTCTATTCTCAAGGCTTGATTAACTAATTTGTAGAAATTTTTTTTTGTTTAAAGTAGTATTGCATTCTTGTAGAGAATTAAATTATAAATATAACACAAAAAATGGATGGAATCAGAGTTAAAATGAGAAAGTTGTTGCATTTTTAATATTCATGTATAGAACAGCCAACAGTTGACACATGAACAACATGTGGCGAGTGGTGCTGCTATTCAAAACCACTCATAAAAAGGGCATAAATATTAATATACTAGATGGATCTAGATAAAATTGGATTTTGTGGATTTATATTTTCATAATTTAAAAGAAATAAACTGAAAGCAAAGGCTTTGGAGGTATATGTGGTGACTTTCATGATGACCAAGGGAGAACCTTGGTAAAGAGGTATGAACATAGTTGTTTTCTAGTGGATTTCTATTTGAAGATTTTAAATCTTCTTCCCCTACCTCAAAATTAAGTTTGGCTCTGTCACAACTTCAAATACATGTGATTTTAGTTCTTTTACCCTTTGTACAGTTTAATCCTGGAGCAAAATGTTGATGTATTTCTTCCCTTCCATAACACGTAAATGAATATGACAAAGATGATTTTTTATTTATTGTTATAATAGAATCATTGATACTTGTGATATTAATCTCCTATTCTTGAGAACTTATGGTTAAAAGAGAGCCTACAAAGTCCTGAACGGAATTTATAGTTTGTTGAATTTTATTTTGTACTCAAATGATATTTTTGGTACTGATAAGCTTGTTAGATCTTTCATAAAAAGGGACTCACTTAGTACTCGATGTCTTAGAAAAAGGCTATGATTATCTTTTTGGCCTTTTAAGGCTTAAATGTAGTTTTATACTACTAAATGAACACTTCTTGAATCATCACTTATTTATAATGTGTTTCTATACTTGTTGGATGTTAGCTTGCATAAAATCCATGCATTAATTTAAGAGACGTAATAATAAAGAGAACATATGATTGATTTATAAGTACCATGGACACCATGATCCATACTTAGATCCATAATGGGATGGTGAAACAAGTCATTCACAATTAGGGTGAACCCCAAGTGTTTAAGGTCTAGAGTGGATTAGAGCATGAAGACTAATATGTAAGAGGTAAGAAAAAGTTTCACATAGGTGGAAGTGAGACCCTAATATTCTTCTAGTTTAACGTTAGGTGAAGTTCCACATAGATGGAAATGGGACCCCAACCTTGTTTTAGTTGTGATATGATCTTAGAGGTGAATTTCTTGTGAAATGAGAAAGATGTTTATTTATGATATGTGATTGAGCTCCATCTTGGTACTAAGGTTGGGAAGAGGTAGAGAGGTTATACACCCTACACGTCTAGCAGAGGACTTGGACATGCTTTGCCTTAGGGTGGCAGGCTACACCCTAAGGTATGGACTATGCAATCATGAGCACAACATATGATGTCTAATTGACTGATAAAACTCATCTAGATCCAAGGAAAACTAATAAAGAAAGATTAAATCATGAAGTTTGTTGAATGTTTAGTTTCATGATATGTTGTTCATGTTATTAAATTGACCAAAAAATCATAAGTGGTTGGTTGTTATCTATTAAATTGTTAAAATAATAAGAACAGTTTGGTAATATATTATGTATCTTCTCAATTAAACATTGGCTAATAAACCAATGAATAATTTTTAGGTGTGGAACTGAATGAGGATTCATCATCTTCATCTATGTGATGAGTATCATAAGAAAAGATGATCAAATGTTATAGAGGCTACTAGTTTCTGTATTGGGTGTCTTGGGAGAGTTTGTGCACAAGTGATGAAATGAACTACACATGCAATCAAGTGTTCTTACAAATATGACAAAGTTTTTTTAGTATCTCCATTACAAAAATGTAAAGCATTCTCGAACATAAGGAACTTGTTAAAGAAAGTTGTGATTTATGACTAGAACGATGGTTCCAAAAATACACAAGGATAAATTTTATCTTATTAAATAGTAATCTTCTGCTTTTCACTTGTTTTGTAATCGATTAGATTGTTAAAGTTTTGATCCAAGCCTCATATTTATTCCTTAATTATCATGTTGAGTATGATTATTGGGATCATGCCCTGACAACTTGGTATTAGACCGTAGCTTTGTCTCAGTACAGGAACTTAGGACGAGTTTAGGTCATCTTCCTAATCACATATGAATATGATCTTTTATGGTAAGTGGCTAAGAGGATGTAAGATGAAACAAAAGATGCTCTATAATTTATAATCATGTAAAAGTAACACAAATGAAGAAAATGAGATGTGAAAAAAGGAACACAAATCTACCAACCGCATACAAAAATATAGTTGGAGTGTTAAGGAGAAACTGTCATTTGAATGAAGATGATAAGTTGGTAAGAAATTAGCTAACTTCAACGTGATTGATAATTTCCGCAATAAAGGTGTGAATCAGATAAGTAATACTTGAATGACTATAAAATAGGATTAATGATCCATCCATGTTCAAGTAACCTGGCATGTATTTGACTTGTGGAGGACCTCTGTATTAAAAACTTTGGCTGAACTGGATCTGGTTGACCTGGCCAGGTACCCAGACAACCCAAGGACATAATTATATAAAAGAATACAAGATGATAAATAAAGCACGAGATGTGATAACAAATACATGGGGTTATAGTGATGAGAAATTGAGCATTGAACAAATTATTGAATGATCATGTTGAATGTAAGAATAGAAGAAACTATGTGATCTAATGGAAAAACATCAAAGCAAAGAGAAAGGGCACCCAAAATTAAGTACCAAGAATTTAAGAAAAGCTTACACATATATGAATATGTGACATTTGTCAGCAGATATCTCTCTCTCTTATTATATTTGTGTGGGAAAATGATGAATAAAAAGTACAATACATAAAAAATATGCTTGTATGTCTATTTTGATGCATATAATATGTGGTTATAGGTTTTTCTGTGGATATGTCAATTGTTTTCTAAGATGCATAATGTTTTAAGAAATATATGCTAAACGAAAGGATGAGTTGTCTTTCCTTTGTCTCTTTATAACATGTTGAATTCTATTGAACTTCTTCTATGTTGAAATATAAGCTTCCACAATATTTTGATGGCAATGACGATGAATGCATGAGAAATAAGGTAACTTACTGAGAAGGAAAGGAAAAGGTGATGTCTTGGTACATAAATTGAGTATACATGAATTCATATGATTACATGCATAATAGAACACATGCTTATGGATTACATAATGTGAATGAGTAATGTGTAGGGCAATGTTGTTAACAGTGTAAGTATGAATAAGGGAAATGTGATAAAAATGGTGTGAGGATTAAATAAGGAATTGTGATGTCTTGTGGTATATATACATATGAGATGCTTTGAAATAGTGTGCAATGATTAGGGGAAATTACCACTAGGATGGGTGCAAGACCCCAACCCTATGTTAATGAACCTGGATTAGAAGAAGTCACATACATATAGGAGAAAGACCTCAACCCTAGGGATTTGAGGAAATCTCAAAGAATTGGAAGTGGGAACCCAAAGCCATCATTTATGTGATGTTTAAGCTGTATTGTATATGATTATTTTAAAAATAAAGTGGACCCAACATGAAATGATATGATAAAGAATACTACCTAAAATGAGTACTAATGATGGAAGACAAGCTTGATTCGTTATTGTTCTCTTGAGCTTGTGCTTGCAATAATTTTGTACCTCGTTTACTGATGAATATAGACAATTAAAGAATAAATGCAAACCAATGTGTAGATGAGTGTAGGAATGAAGTGGATGAAAATTTTTATAAGAAGTCTTGATGGTCGATTTATGGAAAAAGAAATATATAAGTTTCATTTAAGAAGACAAAATGATATGTGCATAATCTAGAAATCCATTGTTATAACTTCTAGCTAACTTAAATATGATAACTATTTATATATATGCATGTTTTATATCATTTGTTTTGTGCAAAAAATATGACTAGGAAAATATTAAATGCTTGATATAGGGAACACATGAGTGCACATGAATTGTAAGTATGTAGGGTTTATGAATTTTCATGAATAGAGTGTTCAAATAGTTCTTGGATCAATTTGTTGTTGTACCTATAGATGATATTCTGATATATTCTAGAATTGTTGAGAAACATGAACACCATTTAAGAACTTCCTTGCAACTACTACAACAACATTGTGTGTATGCAAAGTTTAGTAAATGTAAGTTTTATCTTTTAGAAGTTGTCTTTTTAGGCCATGTTATTTTTAGGCAAGGGATTTGTGTAGATCCCAAGAAGATCGAATCTGTGTTAGAGTGGGGACAGTCTAAGACTCCAACTAAAACCTATAGTTTTTTGGGATAGTAGAATTTTATATAACATGCAAAGAAACACCTTTTGTGTAGACAAAGGACTATGAGAATAATTTCTTGGTTTTAAGGGAGAGGTTAATTGCAATACTAGTTTTTTCATTACCTGAGAATGGTAAAGGCTTCGTATTTTCAATTATACTACAAATAAAGGTTTGGGATGTGTGTTATGCAAGATGGAAAGGTAATTTCATATGCTTCTAGACGATTTATGAAGCATGAAGAGAATTACCCAATTCACAACTTAGAGTTACTTGCAAGGGTGCTAGCCTTAAAGACTTGGAGACATTACCACTATGGAGAACCATGCCAAGTATTTACAAATCTTAAGAGTCTTAACTATATGACTACTAAGAAGGATATGAATTTGAGACAACATAGATGCCTTGAATTGATTCAATATTATGAGTGCACAATTGACTACCACCCTGGTAAGGCCAATGTAGTGTGTGTATACATTAAGTCATAAATTATCTTCTTCGTCTATGTCTAGAGTGTATCATCTGGCATGAAATATAAGACATATTTTGTTAGATATTAGAGGGATAAATACTCGGTTGAGTATAGTACATGAGGGGGCACTTTTGGCACAATTGTAGATCAATCCAACTCTAGAACAATAGATTTTATGACAACAATGTATAAAATCTAAAATTCAAAAGGTCAAGGGTGTAACGTAGGAAGGAAAGGGTGACAAACTACACTTCTCATATTAAAACCTTCTCCAGTTAAAAGGAAGGTTATGTGTGCCAAATCAAGTAGAATTAAGGAAGATAGTTCTAGATGAGTCAAATAATTTTGTGTACTCTATGTATCCAGGAAGTACTATGATGTACCAAAACATAAAAGAATCATGTTGATGGCCAGGGATAAAAAGGATGTGTATAAATTTGTAGCACATTGTGGAGTGTGTCAACAAGTTAAGGAAGAACATCAAAAATCAGTAGGGATGTTGCAATTGTTACCCACTCCAGAATAAAATTGGGACCACATCACAATGGACTTTTTGAAGACTACCACATACACCATGGGGTTTTGACTCTTTGGATTGTTGTTAAGAGATTGAGAAAGTCAGCTTATTTTATACCAGTGAAAACTATCTATGCAATAGATCGACTAGCACATATTTACATAGATAAAATAGTCAGACTGCATGGAGTTCCTTTGACAATAGTGTCAAACTGGGGACTAGAAATTACAACTAGATATTGGTGAAACTACATGCCATTATGGGGATGAAGTTTACCTTTAGTACAACTTTTCACCTACAAACTCATGGATAGTCAAAAAGAACATTTAGACATTAGAAGATATGGTAACAGTGTGTATTTTATAGTTTCTAGGAATTTGAGATGTGTATATAAGTTTAATAGAGTTTGCCTACTATAATAGTTACCAATCCAATATAGGGATGAAAATGTATGAAGTATTTATGGTGGGAAGTGTATCACCAATAAGTTGATATGAAGTAGGTGAAAAATGATTGGTGGGTCATGAAATAGTTCAACAAACTACTGAAAATATTGATATGATCAAACAACAATTAAAGGATGCACAAGATAGACAAAAGACATATGTTGAAATATGACCCAGACCCTTGGTGTTTATAGTTGGTAATAAAATTTTCTTAAAGGTTTCTTCATGGAAGGATGTTCTTAGATTTTGAAAGAAGGTGACACCTAGATATATAGATCCTTACTCTATCATATAGAAAATAGGAAGGTTGCCATAGATTGCAACTACAACTTGAGATACAACAACAGTTGCATGATGTCTTTTACCTATCCATGTTAAGGAAATGCCACCTAGAAACTACTCAATTCTATAGGCTACAGATGTATGCTTAGCAGAACATGTCACCTATGAAGAGGGACCAACAAGAATTATTAATACAAGGATACAAAAAATTAGGAATCATGAGATACATATGGCAAGGTGTTATGGAAACATCACAATGTCAAAGAAGAGACATGGGAGCTTGGGAGTGAGATAAGGGGAACTCATCTTGAAATATTCTATCTTTTGGGGATGAAACATTTTAAGGGGGAGAGAATTGGTAATGATCCAAATTCAATTGACTTATAAATCCTAAATTAGTCATCATGATTAGTATAAATCTCATCTCATCTTATTATTTTAAGAATTATATTATTAATATGTGAATAAGTAAGAAATAGAAATTTACTAGAATGAATGTATATTATGTGTGACTTTAAAGTTGGAACCATAATAGAGGCAAAAGTGGAACAAAACATACTAGAAAGTCTTTCTATACTCAAGATTTGAGTAGTTAATTTATAAAAAAATCATATTTTATTAAAACTAGTATTGCATTCTTGTATATAATTAGATTATGAATCTAAGACAAAAATAATGCATGGAATTAGAGTTAAATGAAAACTTTATTACATTTTAAGTATACATGTATAGAAATCTAGCAGTTGACACGTGAACAATAAGTGGCAAGACACGCAAATAACAAGTGGCGAGTGGTGCCACTATTCAGAATCAATCACAAAAATGGCATAATTTTTGATATACCAAATGGATTTGTATGAAATTTAGTTATGGGAATTTCTAGTTTCATTCTCTATACAAATAAACTAAAAACACCAGCTTTAGAATTCGATAGAGAAATGTATATGGTGACCAAGGGAGAACCTTAGTAAAGGGTACTGAACATACCTATTTTCTTGTAGATTTCTAGCTAAAGATTAAAAATTCTTCTTCCATTTTTTTCAAATTTAAGGTTGGTTCTTCCAAGATCTTCAAATACTTTAATTTTACTTCTCTTTACCCTTTGTTTAATTTGTTCTTGTAGTAAATTGTTGATGTATTTCTTCTCTTCTTTCTTCTTTTCTCCATGGCTATGTTCTAAATAGAAGAGGGCTAAATTAAGAATTGGAAGAAATTTTGGTCATGGTTTTCTTGATGGATTTTTATTTGTCTCTTGTAAATGAAGGTGGCTATATATGTATCGAACTACCTATGCTACACCTTTCTTCTTATTTCTCATTTCTTCAAACAACTTACTGCCAGAATATTTGTGAAAAGGATCATAAGATTGGTAAAAATCCAGACCTGCTACGCCTTACATCTTTTCTTTATGCTTGATACAAGTTCTGCAGGAAGATAAATGGAATTTAGGAGAAGAATGATACATATATTTGATTGTTGTTGATTTTGCTTTTAGTGATCATAGCATAAAGTTATCTTTCATCTATCTTCTAAGTCATAATTTTTGAAGAATAATTAGCCTATAAAATATATAAAAACATTACAAAGATGATTGTCTTTAATTGTTATAAGAAAATCATTGATATTCATGATATCAATCTCCTGTTCATGAGAAGGTATGCTAAAAGAAAGCCTAGGAAGGTCTGAAACGAATTTATAGTTTTCTGAATTGTATTTTGAGCTCAAATGACATTTGTGGCAGTGATAAGCTTGTCAGAGCCTTGAGAAAAAGGGGTTGACTTAGTACTCAAAGCCTTAAAAGGCTGACTATTCATATGATAATCTTTGTGGCTTATTAAGGCTTGAATGCAATCATATACTACCAAATTAACACTTCTTGAATCGTCACTTATTTACAATGTTTTTCTATACTTGTCAGATGTTATCTTGTATAAAATCCACAAGTTATTTTTAGATATGTAATAAGAAATATAACCTTAGATTGATTTATAAGTTCCCTAGATATTGTGATCAATCCTCGAATCTTTACTGAGATGGTGAAATAGATCATTCACACTTAGAGTGATGGCCTAGTGGTGTAGACCTAGACTGTATCAGACCCTGAGGGCTAATCTGCTGGAGGTTAGGGGAAGTTCCACATAGGTGGAAGTGAGACCCCAACCTTGTTTTGGGTTAAGGTTAGGGGAAGTTCCACAAAGATGGAAGTGGGACCCCTATCTTGTTTTAGTTGTGATATTATGTTAGAGGTAAACTCCATGTGTAATTAGAAAATTTTTTATTTATGGTATGTGATTGAGCCCCAACCAGGTACCAAGTCAGGAAAGAGGTAGAGAAGCTACATGCCCTACTTGTCCAGTGGTGGATGTAGGCATGCTTTGCCTTAGGGTAGTCTGCTACACCCTATGGTATGGATAGTGCAATCGTGTGTGTGAGTATACCATGACGATTCTAATTGTCTGGTACAAGCCACTTAGGTCTAGGGAAAAACTAATAAAGAAAGCTAAATCATGATGTTTTTAATGCTAAGTTTCTTGGTATGTTATTTGTGTTGTTAAATTGATTAGTACATCATTAGTGGTTGGTTGTTATCTATTAAATTGTTTAAAGAGTCAGAAAGTTGCAACAATGTATTGCCTTTATGTATCTGCTTAGTTTGACATTGGATAATCAACCAATGAACCATCTTTAGGTGTGGAGATGAATGAGTATTCATCATCTTGATCTATGCGATGAGTATCATAAAAAAAATGTCCATGTGTTAAAACTTCTAATATTTCTTGTACCAGGGATCTTGGGGAAAGTTTGTGTATAGGTGGTGAAATGAGTTTACACATTAAATTAAGTGTTCTTTTGAATATGACCAAGTTTTGTAACTATTTCCATTATAAGTGTATAGCATTCTTGAACATAAGGACCTTGTTCAAGAAATTTGTCATTTATGATTACAATGGTGGTTTGAGAAATACACAACGAAAAATTCTATCTTGTCAAATAATAATTGTCCATTTTTTGCTTATTCCTTAATTGATGGGATTTTGTTGGAAAAAGATTGATCCAACCCTCATGTTCAGTCCTTCATAATCACGTCGAGGATTATTATTGGGATTGTGTCACAACAATATCTGTTGTTCAATTTTTGATCTTTGCTTATTTATCCATCTTGCTTCATCCATGGTGGATCGTGACTGCATATTTGGTGGTGGTTCTTCTGGTCTCCTTGTCTCTTCATTCTTGCTTAGGTATTTTCTAACAGTAAAAACATTGTCCCCTTGAATTTAACCATGATTAACAGTTTGTTTGTTGTCGATGGCTCTGGTTTGAAAGTAGCACTGTGTATCTTGTTGTTTGTTAAACAATAATGTCATGTGTATTTTGTTGTGACCAATACGTGGGGATAAATTCAGTGTGCTCTTGACACACAAATTGGATTCTAGTATATAGTTCTTGTATGTTTTAGTTGTTTCCATGTATGTAGTACATTTCATATGATGGTTTCATGCCATATGATGTTAATGTTGAAATACAATCTATGTTCAACACTCTGTCATTCATGTTGAAATACGACTGTTACCAATATTTCCATTTGCAAGTATACTATGCGATCATGTTTTAATTTGTCCACTCATGTCATATGTCATTCTGAATGTTTCGGTAAATTTTTTTTGGAAGAAATGTTGTCAAATGGTTTACTTTTCATAGCTTTACCCTATTTAAATCTAGGTCTAAATGGCTTCTTAAGTCCTTGCCTTTCAAAATCTAGGCAAATGATCGTTTAGTTATCAACATTTTAAAGATCCTTATAAGATATTTGGAAACTATTTTAATATGTTAAATGAGTTTCTTACGTTACTTAGTGGGTTCTTACCAACCAACAAAATTTCACAAAATACACATATATGCATGTTTTATTTAGTGAGAGGTAGTAAGGTAACAATCAAGATAACTCTATTTTATTCAATATATTAAATTTTCTACTTATATAGTTAATCATGATTAGTCATGACTACATATATAATATGATGTGTTGTTGACTCACATATCATATCACTGACTTGTACTCAACAAATTGTGACCATTGTGGTCTTAAGCTTTGTGAAACAACATATTTATATAAATGTGAAAACATATTTATATAAATGTCTGCAAATATTTAACATGCAAGGACAAGTTTGTCACCATGGCCTCAAATCCTTCACCAATCATTGTAGTTCTGTTAATTGCCTAAAAGATATCATGTGGCAATGACCATTTCATTGTTTATTAATCGACAACATTGTTCCTCGATAGAACACAACACTCCATCTCATGACATTTGTAGTCTTCTTGTTAGAAATAAGGTTTACCCCAAAATGCACCATGATCCGTTATTGCTGAATATTTTGGTTGAAAATCAAAACTTTCTTCATGCATCCAAAACAAATCTTTCTCTTCAAATAACCACCCATTTATATAAAAATATGAATGATATATTTTTAGTCATGAATCACATTCAACAACAACACTATGAATTTTGTTTCTACTAGTAAATTTTAATAATGTAACAAAAATATCTGATAGAATTAGTCTTTTGTTATATATATATATATATATATATATATATATATATATATATATATATATATATATATATATATATATATATATATATATATATATATATATATATATATATATATTGTCCAAGTGGTAGAGTGTATGACTAAACTACTCACTATAATTTTAGAAACATTCATCTTCCCATACATTTATATCCAAAAAAATTGTGTTAAACATCTTAGTTCTAAGAAATATGAAGAATAAATAGGTTTTGTGTTATGTATTGCTATTCATGCATTATTAAGTATTAGCACAATTGTTGGCCATATTTGCAATCTGTCAGTAGACATGCCCCTAGTAGGGACTTACTTACATTTTCTATGGTGATTGGTTAAGTTCGTTTGTCTCTCATTAGACCTACCCCTAACAGGGTTTGTCATTATTTTTCTCTTAGTGTTTTTATCCTTGTTATCACCAATTTGGTATTATATGCCTTGCGATATTAGCCTTTTTCATGGGTGACAAATTATGGGTGATCATATTTCCACTGTGGACCTATTCAATATGCCTATACGATTGTTTTACCTATATTATTCTCCTAGATTTGTGGGTTTTATCCTGATTTGTTGCATGGATTGAACTAATATGTGTTTATGGTTTTGCAAATGTGGATATTTGTTTTTGTGTTGCATGCGTTGTTGTAGTTTTTTCCCATTGTCTACTAGTATGATTATTGTTGTTTTCCTATACATTGGTACATTTTAGGTTTGATAAATGACTCTTCTTCATGGTGTCTTGTAAAGTAAAAAATGTATGCATATTTTATTAGTATTATAACTTTGTTGTCCTATCTGACTAACATTTTCTTGTAGCTATGAAATAATGTCTATTTGTTTGTATGTTGCATGCACTATCATAAGTTTTTTCATGTCTTAATACTTTCATGATTATTCTTGTTTTCTTATACATTGATTCTTTTTGTACTTGCTATGTGAATCTTATTCATGGTGTCATGTTCAGTAAAATATGTAACTATATTATTCCACCATTCTTCAACCTCCATCCTCCTACCTCTGAAGATTCAATGATTGCTTTAATTCCATATAGATTATATAATCGCAAGACACCCCATCTAGGCTCTTCTTTCATATCAAAGTCCACAACATGCCTCCAGATAGTTCAGAGTTTTATAAATAACCCTATCTTCCTTTGATTTTCTATAGACATAAATATCAAAAGGACATACAAAGAACAAATGGTTGTTGCGCATCTAGTTATTCCCTGACCACATTAGGGCTTATCCAAATGTCAGTTACATTAGGACTGAATCCATTAGGTATGATCCATATTTGTATGATCACTTCAAATTGTGGACATATGCTTAACTACTATCGTTGTCCTTACATGTGGGGGTACTAAAAATTTCATTATGAATTCCTCATCAAAGTCCTGATGATTGATTTGTGGAATAATAAATTATCTCAAAATTTAACTCAAGTTTCCAAATTTGATTATGATGAATGATTTGTTTTCGGTCTCACAAGCATTTCCATAATTACAAGCCCACATTACCATAGTTGGAACTTGATTCAAATTTGTTGGATATCTATTTAAATCTTTCTTTCTGTTTCATATTTGATTGGTTTTCATTCACCATAGTTCATGTAAGATGTCTCATTCCAATATAATTGGATTTTATTTGACATTTACAACAAAATTTCCTTTCAGCTTACATTGATACGAGTTCAACTGACATCACTCATGGACTCCATGTTTGTTCGACACCTGTTCACATTGACATGCATTTTTAAATGCCCATGGACTCCAGTTGAATTGGATTTTAGTAAACAATGACTTTCAATGCTACCTTATTTTCCTATCCCTATCTAAAGGCAATCTCAATTTCTGACATCTACCTTTGAATGCACAGTCAATGGAAGACCACAATATGGGTGAGCGATTACAATTTAGTTATGTCTTGGATATGTCACCTATTATGCATGTAGTTATGTCTTAAGATAGATTTTGTATCCATTTATGAACAAGGTGTAACATCCATTTTTGAAAATTTCACAAAGATGTTTAGATCAAATTATTCACTGGCATTGGGTGTTTAGAATCATTATTATTTACTTAACTTTAGGTCTGTATTAGTTTATGTATATAGGGGGTGATGAGTTTATGGTCATATATCTGCCATGGTTGTTAATTAACATTCAATTAGTTAACTAGGATCCACTTGTTCACAAGGTTTCATTTTTACACATTCACAATTGTAATGAATTACATGAAACACCATTTCTAGTATGACTTGTCAAGACCTGAGGCTTCATTTTGTATGGTCTAGGGAGTCTGATGAGGCCTTAGTTGTTGCATTGAGAGGGTACTATGACATAGCTTGTAAGGTGTGGGGCCTGGGAGGGGGCCACTCCTTACTTAATTTAAGTAAATATATTGCATAGAACCCCATTAATTCATGACTATAAATAATGAAATTAAAATAAAATGGGTTGCTCAATATTTTCTCAAAACAAATAATGGATAAAAGATGCATAGTTAGTGGCAGCGGAAATAAATATAACTATTACAAAGTTTCCTTGTCCAAACTTAACATAGGGGCCACTCTAGGAAAATATCAAGATATAATTGTAGACTTTTAATTGTAGTGAGAAATATGCCCATCTCGGATGTCATCCTTGAAATTGGTCTTGCACTAAGTCTCCCTCTTCCTGAACCTTGGGCTATGCTACCTCTGGGTGGGTTGAAAACAATACCCAGGAGGAGAAGGAAAACAAGAGAAATGACATCAACAAATGTTGAGTATTTTCAATGAATAACAACTTCTAATTACTTTAGATCAATGAAAGTTCAAAAGAGGATTTAAATAAAGGGAAGTTCAAGAGGAATTAGAATAGAGTTAACAAATCAAGAGATGAGGGATGTCCAAAATGAAGATTAACAAAAAGGGAGTCTTGCCTTTTAAAAATTTTGTTAAAAATATGAACACATAAGTTGTGCATGTAAACATACATAGACTAAAGATATTTCAAGAAGGGCTGGGACACCATAGGATCTCATCCTAAACTATTACATGAAAAAGCGCACCTTGGGAAGAATAAGCATGCCCTCTGTATATGTAATGAGTGGAAAAGTACACTCAGGGCAGAAAAAGTACATCCTATACATGGTTGTTTACATGTACCAGTATAAGAAAAATAATTACTCTAAGCATACACTCAAATAGAGGAAGGAAAGTAAAAGTCTAATCAAATCTTCTCAAAATTCAATAGAAGGATGAGAACATCCATATAAGAAGTAAATTTAGGTCAAAGGATCATCAAGGTGTTTTATCATTAAATTGCATAGCAGTTCTAGTGAAATAATCTCCAAGAAAAGTAAGAAATTTTCAAATATATAAAAGTGATTATGAATTGTCAACACTTGCCTCATATAAGAAATAGAGGTTGGTCATATTATTAATACCTAGATAATAGGAAACATGCACTTACCTTGACTTGAGTATTAAGTGAAAGATTAATTTCTACCCTTCCAAGTCTAAAGTCACCTTAAACCTGCATATAATATTTTGCACAACAATTAGGGTCCAATTTATGATACACTAAATGAAACATTAGAACTCAAATCCTCCAATTAAACCCTAGAAGACTCATAATTTTAACCTAAAAGAGGGTCCAAAGTTTTTGTTTATAGGTTTGATCCAAGATCCAAATTTTATTCATTAAAATCAATCTTCGATTATTAGTAAGAGGATAAGGTTGATTAAAACCCTAAAAATTGTGTCTTTAAAACTTTGGAATCAGGAGATTAAAACCATATCAAAAGACAGAGAAAAAACCCATGATTCCAAAAGATATTTTTTTTATAATTTTTGGAGCTTCCACCAAGAAGATATGATTTTTATAAGATTCTCATTATTTACTAATTTATCGATGGAGTTAAAACTCATAAAGACCAAAGTAACCTTGCATTAAAAATATAGATCTTGCGTCATGACATGGTAAATGTATCCTATTTATATCCATACATCATGCAACAAATATGAAATAGAATGTTGCTAAAAACAAAACTTTCCATGCAATCGAAAGGGAAAAAATAGAACTTGTGAGGGTACAGAGGAAATTTCCCACGACCGGCCTCCTTCAACCTCATTCCCTCACCATGTCTGACAGTTTGCGGCTAGAGCAGGAAGTTAAAATTTGGGGAAAGACTCAACTATTGATTGTTTGTGAATTCATCTCGATGAACATGAAGAACACAGATCCAAGCTACTTACCACGAGAACAATTGTGTCACGACGAGGCTGATCGTTGAGGCAAGGGGCCATAAGCATAGATCAAAAACGAAGTTCAATGGAAAGTGAAAAAATGGCACAAGGCAAAATTAGCCCTAGAGAAAGATTTCTTAAGATGGGGAGGAACTAGGGATGGGTTTAGATATTTATAGGATTCCTTATTAGGGTTTCACTGGCTATGACTTGGAGATTCTTGGGCTCCATGTTAGGGTGTTTATAGAATGTGTGATGATAGGCTTGAAGTAAGGTTTGACTATATGTGGATTTGAACGAGGAACCTATATGCAAATAAATTTCAAGAAATGATCAAGTGTGGAGGGATGTATCTCAGTTTCTTTGCACCACATTCAAATCAACAGGTTCCCTTATATGGCACGGGGTTGAAGATGACTTCCTAGTCATCTGATCATGATCTGATGATAGAGGAAAAGGCATTCACATCAGCTAAGTTTCGGGTCTGAGTGACATTTTATTCTTTTCCAAACCGAACTGCCCAAAGTGGTATATTAATAGTTATTTTTTTCTTTCTCACTCAAATTGGATGACTAAACAATATCAAATTAAAATGAAAATTTTCAAGTAGACTACTAGGGACCCATAAATTCTAAATTGGAAGTCAATTTTTCCCTTTGGAAAACTTTAATACCTAAAACCCACCATTTGAGGGAAAGCCTATTTTCAGCATATTAATGTATTCTTTTATCATTTAACAACCAAATTTTGTTGTGACTCCTAATTTCTCATATCTATCCATAGAAAAAATTTAGAAGAATAATTCTGAATAGAATCCTTTAATTTTGTAAATTTTCACAAGTATCCCCAAATTATCATATTAATATTATTTCTTATATTAAATCCTCAAATAAATTTTTAATTGTCTAAGACTCTTATGATTGATGATTATTAACATACTAGTTCAAACCAAATCAGAAGAGAGTTTTAAAATAAAAGATTATATGATAAAGGAGTAAAATGTAGTATTTACCTAAATTTGGGTAGGTTACAACTATCCTCCCCTGAAATGGATTTTGTTCCCATAATCTCAAGTAAAGAGGGAGGGGTGAGTTTGCAACATTTCTCTCTGAAATCCCAAGTTGTTTCCTCTAGACCATGATACTTCCATAAAACATTTACTAGTTTAATTTCATTGTTCTTTAGTTACTTCACTCGGGAGTCAAGGATCTTTACATGATACTCCTTGTAGGTCAGATCTTCATGAAACTCTATGGGTTCTATTGATAACACATGGTATGAATCTTTCACATATTTCTACAACACCAACACATGAAAAACATTGTGGATCTTATCCTACGTAGGTGGTAACACCAAGCGATAAGAAGACTCCCCAATCTTATCCAGAACTTCAAATGGTCCCACATAATGAGGACTGAGATTTCCTTTCACCTTAGATCTCACAATGAACATAATTGGTTAATTTTTTAGGAAAACATAGTCACCAACCATAAATGAGCAGACTTGGTAAGTCAATCTTCCACAACCCAAACATCATCATAACCACTTCTAGATTTTGGAAATCCAGTCACAAAGTCCACAGTAACATTTTACCGCTTACACTAAGGTATACTGAGGATCTACAAAAGACCCCCAGGTCTTTTATGTTCAATCTTTACTTTTTGATAGGTCAAAAAGTTTGCAATAAAGGTAGAAATGTCATTCTTCATATTTCTTCAGTGGAAACTTCTCTTGGTGGTGCAATAATGAATTGTATATGTTGTTCATGATCCATACCCAAAACCTTCTATCTCAAATCATCCACATATATTATGCATAATTGATGTCGAAATGAATAACACCATCAACTCCAAAAAAGAATTTGGATTGTGATTTTTCAGTCAAGGACTTCATCTCATTAAGGTCGAGACTAGTTGATTGTGCCGCAATAACCTCAGAGATACAAGATGGTGTAAGTGAGAGACCAACTATGTGAACACACATCTTATCTAATATAGCATCACTCACATCATCCTTTAGCTCAAGTCTCCATCTAGAAACATGCTCCATACTTCTCCACACATTAAAACAGAGAGATGCACAAACAATATTCTTCTTACGACTAAGGGCATCAACGCCTATGTTTCCTTTTCCAGAGTATAAGTGATTTTGAAATCATAATCCTTCAAATATTCCATCTATTTCCTCTATTTTAGATTCAATTCCTTCTATGTCATAAGACAGTGAACACTCTTATGGTCATATGAAACCTTAAGTTGTACACCATACAATTAATGCCTCTAAATCTTGAGGACATGAACAATAGTTGAGACTCAAGGTCATAAATCATCCAGTTTACTTCATATGGATTCATCTGGAAGGAGGTATAGTCTATAACTCATCCTTCTTGCATAAGAAACACAACCTAAGCCTTATTAAGGTGCATCGGTGTAGATAACACAAGGCTTTCCTTTGACGGGTAAGGCCAGAATATGGGCATATATCAGACATTGTTTTAGTTCCAGAAAATTCTTTTCACACTCTGGGGTCCAGATAAAATTTGACATGGTTAGAGGATGAGCTAGATTAGAAATTTCTTAATAAAACATTTGTATTAACTCACAAGACCCGAGAAACTTTGTGTCTCAGAAGGATTCGTTGGAGGTTGCCACTTAGTCACAACTTCAACTTTAGTTGGATCCACAACTATGTCACCAAGCGATATCATGTGGCCTAAGAACATTACTTCCTTTATCCAAAGTCCACACTTTGAAAACATGGCATAAATCTGATTCTCATGAAGGGTATGTAGAGCAATTTGTAGATGCTCCCACCGTTGGTCCATCAACTTAGAGTAGATGAGAAATTTTCGATGAACACTACCATCAACTCATCTACGTAGGGATAGAAGACTCAATTCATTAGGTCTAGGAAGGTGGCAAGGGCATTAGTCAAACCAAAAGGCATCACTAAGAACTCATATTGCCCATAAAATGTGTGGATGGACATATTAAGTACATCCTCATCTTTTACGTACATTTGATAGTATCCACTTTGCATATCCATCTTAAAGAAAACCACAACTGACTTCAATTGATCAAATAAGTCATAAATGTGCGTTAGAGGACAATGTTTCTTCACCGTCACTTGATTCAACATTCTATAATCCATGCACGTCCTTAGAAAATGACCTTTCTTCTTTACAAATAGGATAGAACATGCCCAAGGAGAGACACTGGGGTGGAGAAACCCCATGTCAAGAAGTTCTTGTAGTTGCTTTTTTAAGTTTTGCAAGCTCCACATGTGTCGTATAATAAGGAGGTTTTGAGATAGGGGCAATACCTGGTATGAGATTTATGGTGTACTTGACTTCACAACATGAGGGGATATTGTGTAGTTCCTCAAGAAAAGCATCAGGGAAATCTCAAACTCCATTAATATTTACTAACTAAGGTGACAGGGGTCAAGGACAATAGATGGTAGGTAAGCTTGACATCCATGAGATATAAGATTCTTAGATTTTATGACCGATGATGAAATTCCTATCCTCACAATTTTTGCCCTTTATACAAAGTCGTACACCGTCCAGGTGAAGTAAACTAACCTTTTTCTCATCACAAAACAAAGTTCCCTCAGACCTTTTCAACCAATCCATATCCGCAATGACGTCGAAGGCCATCATGTTTAGGTGGATGAACTCAGTTATACACATCCTACCAGATATTTATAGTTCCATGGGTGGGGTTTTCATATAACAAGACCATATCCTACTAATAGGAGTCTAAACATCAAGATTGTAGTCCACATAAGTAGGTTCTACGTATAACATCTCAACAAGTTTAGAAAATATAAGGGTATTTGGATACCCAGAATCAATATGAGATTTTATAAGATGTAGATCAAGATGTACAATAACTTCAATTAATTTATTATCATCACCGCCATCCACAACATCCATTGTGAACAAAGATCCAACATGCCACTCCACTAGAGGACGTCGACCCTGAGGATCGTTGTTTTTGTTGTTGTTTCTTTGAGGTGGATTAAGATGAGGTTATTGCTGATTTGTAGGTTGTTGGGCAGACATAGGGAGTTATTGAAGTTGTGGGCACTAGGGCCTGACGTGCCCAACCTTACCACACTGGTGACATATGAGCTACTTTCCATCTGTAGGTGATCTAGGGTTCCCCACTAGACATCTACCTAGAGGTGATGAGATGTACAACAATTGCACTTATCATACCATTGATCTCCACCAAAGCTCTTCCTTTTTCTATTAAGTGATTTGGCTTGAAATCCTAGATATGACTCGACCTCTAAGGTCTTATCAACCATTTGTTGGAAGTGAGAGGAAGCTTGGGGACTAGAGCACAACCCATGTTGTAGTTAAGTCCTTGCAAGAACAGGTCAGCCCTATGATCCTCATTAAGTCCAGTAGAATAAATCAAGCAGTAGAAATATCTGAACATATGCAAGGACTAACATAGAACCTTGATTTAGTCTATAGAACTCAGTCTCCTTCCTAAGATCAGTAGTATGGATGTACTTCTCATAAAAGAATACCAATAATTGTTCCCAGGTGAAAGTAGAAGTGTCACGAGTATGTGCTATCCCATTCCACTAGACATTTGTTGGTCCATCCAGTAAGTAAGAGGAAAACCTGACCTTCTGGTGAATAGGGCATGCCATACCCTCAACCATCCTTTCTATAGCTAAAACCATGTTGTCATCCTAATTAACCGTCTCTAGTTCCCCTTCCCCCTTAATGTAGGTTGGTTGCATCTTCATGAAGTTAGTCAGTGAGTATTCCTTCGGCTTATCAGAAGGAGGTGTGGTGTTCAAATTTCCCACCATAGCCATGGTGAGGAACTATCACAGCAAGGATAACTCCTACTCTAGGGAGATGCCAGTCGAAATGGTAGTAGTGGTATCAACAACATCCTGAGTCACAGGGGTGTCCTGAGAGCTTGAGTTGTCTCTTCAAGGGGGTTCCATCAGTATGCCGAATCGGGGGTTTATAGGTGTAGTGAACCTGTCCGAAATGTTGGACTCGGGCGTAGCACCAGTGCCACTAAAGAGGTTGATTTTCCTAAAACATAGGTATAGCATATAAGGGAAAAATGTTCTAAGGATGAATTCCAAACTAGTTACATTGTTGAGCATAATAATGCTCAGATATCATATTGTAAGGACTGGGGCCTAGGAGGGGTCCAATCCTTACTTAATTTAAGAAAATAAATTGCATAGAACCCCATTCATTCATGACTATAAATAATGACTTTGAAATAAATAGGGGTGTTCAATATTTTCTAAAAAAAATGGATAAAAGATGCATAGTTAGTGGAAACGGAAATAAATATAACTATTACAAAGTTTTTTGTCCAAACTTGACATAGGGGCCACTCTAGGAAAATATCAAGATATGATTCTAGACTATTAAGATTGAATTGTGGTGAGAAACATGTTCATCTTGGATGTCATCCTTGAAATTGGTCTTGCGCTAAATCTCCCTCTTCCAGAACCTTGGGATATGCTACCTCTAGGTGGGTTGAAAGCAACACTCAAGAGGAGAAGGAAAAAAAGAGAAAGGACATCAGCAAACATCGAGTATGTGCACTAATAACAATTAGGCATTTTTTAGATTAACAAAAGTTCAACAAAAGATTTCAATAAAGGGATGTTCAAGAGGAATAAGTTCCAATAGAATTAACAAATCAAGAGATGAGGCATATCGAAAATGAACATTAAAAATTGGGGAGTCTTGCCTTTTAAAATTTCCATTAACAATATCAACACATAAGTTGTGCATGTAAACCAACTTAGATTAAAGATATTTCAAACAGGGGTAGGACACCATAGGATGTCAACCTAAAATCTTGGGTGGCAAAAGTGCACCTTGGGCAGAATAAGTGTGCCCTGCATATATATAACGAGTGGAAAAGAACGCTCGGGGAAGAAAAAGAGTGCCCTATATATGGTTCCACACATGTACCACTAAAAGAAATAAAATTAGTCTAAGAATGCACCCAAATAGAAAAAGGCAAGTAAAAGTTAATCAAATTTTATCATAATTTAGGAGAAGGATGATAACATCCATATGAGCAGTAAATTTAGGTCAAAGGACCGTCAAGGTATATATCATTAAATTGAAGAATAGTTCCAATGAAATAATCTCCAAGAAAAGTAAGAACTTCCCAAAGATGTAAAAGTGATTATGAATTGCCAACACATGCCTCATATGGGAAATAGTGGTTGGTCATATTATCAATGGCTAGATAATAGGAAAGATGTGCATACCTTGACTTGAGTATTAAGTTAGAGATCAATTTCTACTCTTCGAAGTATAAAGTCACCTAAAACCTACATATAGTATTTTCTACATCAGTCAAGGTCCAATTTATGATACATGAGATGGAACCCTAGAAGTCCAATCCTTTGATAAAACCCTAGATGACTCATGATTCTAACCCAAAAGAGGGTCCACAATTACTATTTATAGGTTTGATCTAAGATCCATTTTTTTCATTATAATCTTTCTTAAATGATTAGTAAGAGGATAAGGTTGATTAAAACCCTAAAAATTGTATCCTTAAAACTTTGGAATCAGTCAATGAAAACCATACCAAAAGATAAAGAAAAATCTCATGATTATAAAATATTAAATTTTAGGAGCTTCCAGTAAAAGAGTGTGATTTTTATAAGATTCATATTATTTATTGATTTATCAATGGAATGAAAATACAAAAAGACCAAAGTAACATCACATAAAATATATAGACCTTAAGCCGTGATAGGGTAAATGTGTCATATTTATAACTGTGCATCATGCGACAAATTTGAAATAAAATGTTGCTAAAGACAGAACCCATGCGACCAAAAGGGTGAAATAGAACTTGTGAGGGTAAATAGATAATTTCCCATGACTGGCCTCCCTCAACCTCACGCCTGTGCCATGGCAGATGATGTGTGGCTGGAAGTAGGAGGTCAGAATTTGGGGAAACACACGACTATCAATCTCTTGTGAATTTGTCTCGATGAACATGAAGAATAGAGATCCAAGATACCACAAGAGCAATTGAGTCATGGTGATGCTAAGCACTGAGGAAATGGGTCGCAAACACATATTCAAACCAAGTTTGACAGTGGGTGACATGATGGTGTAAGGTGAAATTTACCCATAATGAAAGATTGCTTGCGATGGGGTGGAACTAGGGATGGGGTTAGCTATTTATAGGGTTCCTTATTAGGGTTTCTGTACTTACAACTTGCAGATTCTTGGATTTCAAGTTTGGATGTTTCTAAAATGTGTGCTGATAGGCTTTGAGTCAGGTATGTTTAGAAGAGTACTCAAACAAGGAATCTATAGTTGAAGAAATTTTGAGAAATGATCAAGTGTGAAGGGAGGTATCTTGGTTTGTTTGCACCACATTTTAACCGATAGGTTCCTTTATTTGGTGCGGGGTTGAAAATGACTTCCTGGTCATTTGATCATGATCCAATGATGGGGAGAAAGGTGTGTGCATCATCTAAGGTCCAAGTCCACGTAACATTTAATTCTTTTCCAAATTGAATTGCCTAAAGTGGTGCATTAATAGTTATTCTTTTTCTTTCCCACTCAAATTGGATGACTAAAAATATCCAATTAAAGTGAAACTTGTAAAGTAGACTAATACAGACCTGATGATTCCGAATTCGAAAGAAATTTTTCCTTTTAGAAAATTTTAATACCCAAAGCCCATAATTTAACGGAAAGACTATTTTCAACATATTAATGTATTATTTTATCACTTAACAATCAAAATTTGTGTGTGACTCCTCATTGCTCATACCAATCCATAGGAAAAATCTAGAACAATAATTTGAACTTAAATCCTTCAATGTGGTCAATTTTCACAACTATCCCCAAATTAGCATATTACTCTTATTTCTTATATTAAAGCCTCAAATATTTTTTTTATTGGCTAAGACTCTTATAGTCAAAGATTATTTACATCCTAAATCAAATCAAATTAATATGATAGTTTTATAATAAAATATTACAAGATAAATGGGTAAAAGGTAGTATTTTCCTAGATTTGGGTATGTTACATAGCTAGATGTATAGATGGCCATGTTACTTTAGAGTCTTAGAGGGAGAGACTCCTGACTGGGACACTGGGATGGGGAGGCTTGACCTCACATTTAAGGAGGTCAAATCCCAATGGAAAAACCTCAAGAAGGAATGTAGTAAGCTGAAGAATGTGAACAACCTTAGTGGTGGAGGGTGGGACGAGACGAGGCACAAGCCCATACCACCAAACACCCAGGAATGGAGGGATACACTTAAGGTATATAAAACAATATAAAAACATAAGATTCAAGTACTACATGAACATGTAACTTCCTATTAAAAATTTTGACAATTAGGGAAACAAGGAGCTAGAAAAATTGCTTAACTTCCCCTTGCATCATTACCACAATTTAGAGTTGATGGGGGAAAAACATTGCTAGAGTTCATCATGTAATTTCCTCAGCTAGCAGGCACATGTCATTAGACATTGCCTCCAAGGATGACATTGTTGTTGACTTATATGCATCTGATACATTTCTTAACAGAGATAACAGAGGACTTGTTGTCATAGGTTATTTTGGCATTCAGAGTGAGGGAGACAATGTCGAGATAGATCACCAAGGTGGTGGTACAAGTAATCCTACTATTCACATGTGTAGGAAGCAAGAGGCACAAATACCTAAATGGTTTTCACGTCTGATGAAGTCATAAGTGAATTCACCCAGGTCTATGCAAAGGTGCACAAGCTAGGTAGGCACCGGTGTGTCCACCCACACTATGGAAAAAGGGGAGTATGTACAAATTTTGCCACATTTCAATGAAACTTTCCCAAATACCCCTTTGTAGGTGTTTACATCTCTCGTGAATGGCATGAAAGAGGCCACAAACTACATAATATACCTAAGCCTTTTCTAAACCCTCGATAAACTTTTGGTATGGTTGTGAGACCTTTGTTGTTGGTACCACAGAGTTTTCCCCTCGATAGGGCTTCATGCCCAGCAAACACCGCCATCTCATGTGCCACATCAATGTGGATTTCCTTCACAGTCCTCCCTTCTCCATTCAAACCACTTCTAGTATGTCATAAATGTGGTAGACATTCAGTAACGATGCTGACACAAGATGCCATAGCAAAGGCTCTGTACCATAGAGGTTTCTAACTTTGACCTGCCTAAGTTTTTATGTTGTAATATTTAGTAAGGTTGTTAACATTAACCTACCTAGGTTTTTATGATGGAATACTTCATAAGGTTGCTAACATTAACCTACATAGGTTTTTGGCATTGTATTTTCATATTGTTCTCTTTCTTCAAAACTATATGTATTATTGCATGCACCCTCTTTGATGTTGTCTTATAATGTTTTCTTATATTTGAACTCTTTCATTTTTGTATTAGGATCATTTCTTGGTATTTGGTCTTTCATTAGGCCATCTTTGAGTACCCCAGTCATTAGTCTTACTCTTATATATAATACTTGTCATCACTTTGATTGTAGGCATCATGGATGGCAACAATTATAGAGAAACACTAGATTTGGTAACAAAAATTTTGGATATGGTTTCTAGGGTAGCAAAACTTGATTGCTGAATCAATCGCATATATCATCATGGACAAATCCAATGCATTTTATGGACGATTAAGAATCCAATACCTATGTCTATCAGTATTAGGAGTGGCTACCAAAAGGTTTTAAATATCATTAACAAACATCAACATAGGGTGTACAACCTTTACAGAATGCTACCTTAGACTTTTCTATCCCTCGTGACCAAGTTTAAGAGTCATGGATCGTTACAGAGTACTAGGGGTGTTTCATCATTGAAGGTTTTTTGCTACATCCTCTAGATGGTTGGTCATGGACATACCATTCAGACTTTAGAAGCAGAATGCATCTATTATGGTGAGACCATTAGTAGAAAATTCAAAAAAGTTTTATGTGATTTGTTCCTTGTTCTCAAAGTATGTCGACTGCCCACCACATCAAAAATGACACACCATCACACCTTGGACAACCCAAGGTTCTACCCGTACTTCAAGGTAATATGACATATTTTTAGGCATGTCACATGATATTTTGTTAACTGAATTCAATACTATATTTTTAGGATTCCATTGGGGAAATAGATAGGACACACATTCATGTGTTGTTGAAAAGGAAAGTAGATACACTTAATGCAACAGGAAATGTTTTTTTTCAATGAATGCCATGGCTTGTGTATAATTTGGCATGGATTTTATGTAAGTTTTGATGTGGTGGGAGGGTTACACAACAGTCATAAGGATCCTTCAAATAGAAATGATGATTGATCATTTCATAATACCGCAAGGGAAGTATTACCTAGATGATGCATGATATGCTAACATGCATCAGTTTCTTTCTTGTATCGCAACACAACTTACCATATATCTAAGTACATAGGCAATAGACACATATAAAACAAAAAAAGAAGATGTTCAACCACCGACATGCATAAATATAGAATATTGTTGAGAAAGCATTTAGTGTGTTGAAGAGGAGGCTTACTTACCTGCAAAAAGGCATGACGTACCATGTCCTTTTCCAATGTCATCTAATATTAGCATGATGTATCCTACACAATTTCATATGACCCAAATGAGATAGTTACATTATGATGGAGGAAGTGTTGAAAGGATGTTTGATGTCTGTCTTCCAAAACCATGGGCCAGACTTGAGCTCCCTCCAACAAATAATCTAAGATGATGCCTAAGAGAGTGATGTATTGTGTGAAGGCATATCCAATTTCCTTTGAGAAAAGCAGTAACCTGGGTTTGTAATTTAAATGTATATGTACTTTCTATCTATTTAGTATTATTGAAAGACACATACCCTCTTATCCAGTGCTACATCCTTTTAAGTTAAACTTTTCATTCTAAAGTTAGAATTGTGCCATACTTTCTATGTTGTTGTAGTAAAAGTTGTTGGTTATGTATGCCCTGAGAGCCAATCATGTGATGATTGTAATGGCATATTACATAAAAATGATTTGATTATTAATGAAAGGCAAGCTTCAAATTTATTCAGTTTAATTTAGTTATGAGATAATGATGTAACATTATAAATGTCTAGAGAATAATATTACTCAATGTCGTATGTGTTCAAGTTACTAACCTTATGATGAGATCATACGCATATTAAGAGTACATATGCATATTCTCAATATGTCTTTGATCGGTTGTTATTGTGGAAGGTTGGTAGCCAATAATAACACACAAGATCAGAGTTTGTGTTGGTTGATGACTAAACCTCATAGTCATGATATGGGGATATCAAACCAAGCACAAAGATACATGTTAGAGAATAGTGTATCAGACAAACCAATCATGAGACTGACACATGGAAGCCATATTCATGGAAGTCATAGTCAAGTATCATAGTGATGGTGGTGGTTGTGGTTCTTAGACCTAAAATCATTGCACTCATCACATGTCGTTGGGTACACATTGACATCATCAAACACAATCACGAAACATGTGTTGCTATAACGGTGATGTTTGGGTGACTTTGGCACATGGGATTGACTGTAAGTGATAGATATGGGATTTATCCCTCCTATTGGAGTATGATGTCCTAGGCCTCTTGATTAGGGAGACTGAGAAATGCTTGGTTGTGCACATGTGAGTCAATATGTGATATTGAGCTTATATATATCTCATACCGTCTGCTCTTGGCTGAAGAAAAAAAGATTTAATAATAATGAGGGTGACTGATCCATGCCTCTAGTTCAATCTGGACATCAATGACAAAGGAACTATACAAACACTGCAACACCATACACATATTGTAGGTTGAAGTTGTTCACCAACTTTTCCAATTACTTGGGTAGAAATGATGTGTGACTAGGCACCACTCTTTTCTTGTGATGTCATAAGTAGTTATGGGCATTCACTGCCAATGTAATATGGGACCTATAGGGTCACGCACATAGGCCTTGACCTAGAAGAGGAGTTCAGATCTTGAATGACATTTGAATTAATTACTAAAGTGTTTAAGTATTTAATTCACACAAAAAACATGCTGACAACATTGCCAAATGCCCATCTCAAGTGTTGAGACAACCGTCTGGAAGTGATAAGCGGTCGTCTCAAGAGTTGAGATGGGTGTCTGGGTGTCAGACCTATTATGAGTTGAATTTGGCTAAGGAAAGAACCGACCCAACCAAATTGACTTGACTCGGGTCACCAGACGAATGATTGGGTGATAGAGATAGCCATATTGCATGGGCGAGATGGTACAGTTCAATCGGGGAAGGTTCTAGATGTTTTCCTATTTATTTTGCTTGAGCAATGCTTGTTGCACAAGAAAATCAATGTCTAACATTATTGGGAATTGATTTGCCAAATTTGTGTACAATTGAGAAACATCCAAACGGCCATCTGGACTGTGTGAAATGACCATATGGGCTGTCACAGGTTGTAAAATTTCCAAAGTTGTTGTGAAAATTTGAGATCTTCTGGTCCCTTCCACTCCAACACAGACTGGGAATCTGGACCCAATCCCTGCCTATAAATAGAGGGGTACAAGGGGCTTCCCAGAACACAACACAAACAATTGAGAAATAGTTGCTCTAACAAATATTGTGCTCTCTGGTTGTGGTAACCACAAGAGCCCAAGAAAGTCCTACCCAACTAGGGAGGGATATCCAAGGGAGAGATCAACTAAGATCATTGTTGTGGGAGAGTAGGTTAGTGACTAGAACACTAATGGGAGGGATGACTCCTTCCTGACCATTCTAGCAGGACGACAAGAGTTCTAGGTGGTATGTGTGGACTACCATAGATACGGGAGACCATTGTCTACCACTAGGAGGATAATGTCAACCAATAGTACGTGATAAGAGGAGTTGTTGAAGAAGACAAGGTTCATGACCATGGTCTGTGGTGTAGACCAGGAGGCACAGTAGTCATATGAGTCCTAGTACAACTAGTATTTATAGTTGTGCATCTTTAACGATGAGGATTGTTGTTGGACTTGCTCTAAGACTAGGTATATTCTCGAAACCATCCTTCCTTTATTATAGTTATTGACGCAATATACTGCTTATAGGAAAATGATAGATAAATTTTAAATTTTGCTTCCTGCTAGGTAGCCATATTTCTCAACCAAAGTTTCACATGATTTATGGTATACTTAAGTTTTCCTCCAATGAACAATGTAATGCCCATATGTTTGTTTGGCCTCCCCTACACCGTGCGAGCTCCCCTGCACCGTGCGAGTATCATGGATGTCACAAATGCGGCTAATGGTTAGTTCAAAGACAACAACCCCCACATGCCATATTTACACATGGGAGGGGTCTTATTCAAACCATATCTCCTATGATGCTTCCTACGTAATGAGTTCAAGGCAATGTGAGTGCTTTAGCTGCAATTAAGGATACACCGATAACATACCTTGTATTTGCATGCAACAAACGCAAGCAAGTGTCATGTGACTTTTTATGCTTTAAGATATTAAACACCAATAGGATAATATCAGAAATAAGTATCCTTGGGAGGAGACAAGACTATCTTTACCAACGACTGCACCTCTCAACAAACAATGGTTTCTCAATAAATGTGCAAGGATATAATAGTCTCATTGTAATGTACTTTGTTCTATTTGAAAAAAAATTCATTTGTAAGGTTTGAAATGCCTTTTCTACTAAGTGTATAAATTGTAATTTGTGGAGTTATAGAAACACATTAAATTATAAATGAAGTTTACTTTGTCATATATCAATGGGTACTTCACAAGTTTAAAGGTGTATGTGTGGTAATATTTCCACATTGCATATGAACACTAAGGATGTAGGGTAGAATGACTTCACATCCTCAATGTAAGATCAGGGAAAATTTATTATATCTATTTGGCAAGATAGGTTCCCTAATACAACCACATATATATAAATGTAGTAATATGTATATTACACATTCCTTGTTACGAACATGAACTAGATACATTATAGGGTAAAGATCGGTACAAATACTTACACTAGGCAATCGATCTCCCCTCAACAACACATTATTTACAATCTGATATTAAGTTATTGAATGATGAATTCAAGATGTTATTAGACTGGGAAACGACCTTGGATGAGTTTGTTGAAATACATCATGATGTTGAAGATGATTACCAATTATATCAGTATCTGTACAATGAAATTTGCGTCGAAGTGAATAAGTTGGAGGATACAAATTCCCTTTTTGAGATTTTATCACCTCTGATGATGCCATAGCCTATTGTGTCTGTAGATATCAATGGATGATTTTTTTATATAGATGGACCATGTTCCCATTGTAGTTGAAGTTACATTATAAGTTGTTTGCATGTTATGTCCATCGGTTTGAATTATCATATCAAATATGAATTTTTACACAATGCACCCTTACAATTTTGTGATGTAATACATGCATAATTGGTAATATGGCTGGACTAGACATGAGACCTTATGGTCTACGGTCTGGGGAGGCTGATGAGTTGCTACATGACACATTGAGATGACAATATGATATTGGGAGATGTGTGGATGGACAATTTACTAGAGAGGCTTGAAGGGAGACATTACATGAGTGACAAAATAGAATGGGGATGCCTTACATTTCCGTAGAGTAGGTCAAAACTCGATAGAAGAACCTCGAGAGAGATTTTATTAGACAAATTCACTTCATGTTGGGAAATCTAGGGGCTATTCACCTATTAGTCTTGCATCAACAACCTTATAAAGCTGGAAAACCCTCAACCAAATACTGAGAACATCAATGATGCATATGGAGGCGTTAGTTGTCAGGATAATGGATGAAGGGTGCATGAATCCCTACCTAATATATATAGTTAATGATTTTCATGCAAAATTATGGCATACTTTACTATGTATATTTTATACATTTAACTTTGTACTTGGTAGAATGATTATGAACTAGTATATGTAATGTGATGTAATTATAGTATATTTTGAATACATTGATATTGATGTTAACTGTATTATGTGCTAATGTGTGATATCATTTTATGTGTGTTTAGTTTTAATCATCTGTTTGTTATCATTATGTCATAGGAACAAACTTTTTTTTTCTTTTCTGTTAAGTGTTTCATCTTCTAGATGTCACACTCCAAGAAGGAAAAAACTGACTAGTCCAAAATTGTATGTTCTTGCAAGGATTGCGGAAGACGTTGACCCCTTTCCACTCATTTTCTCCATCTTCACGCACATGAACTAACAGATGTAAAAGAACACAAGGATGTGGTTTCTCACCTCGTTCGTCAATTGCCCCTATTGTTTGACTGGACAAAAGATGATGTCAAATAAAAGGATAAGGAAGGTGAAGGAAGATTATGGGTTCTTGTGGGGTGAGTACAAAGAGGCCCTAAGGTGAGCGAATTGGGATGCCCCTACTTGGGATCAACACTCATAAACCTTATCATCCACCATAAATAGGCCAGCATAGTGATTGGTTGTCATCTTAGAGTGGTTGTGGGTGTGCCGAGTTAGGCATCCACCATGAGATGTTGCAACGCTTGAAAGTTGGAAAATAGACCTCTAGTATAGAGAAGCTTGACTTCCCTCCATGATGATCATTATCGAACATTGGAGGGACATTAATCATACAGTTTACAATGGGTCAACAAGGAAGAAAATTTACAGGTTGTTGAATCTCGTGAAGATGGTAACATGTTGTAGTATGGTTGTGTTTTACAAACACGATGCAACCTGGTTTGCCAAATAAGATCAGAATGTATGTTATTGCTATACTCATTGGATTCAACAACCAGTAGAGGTTCTTCATTTTCAAGTCAAAAAGAACTGTATGACTCTTATCCCTCAAATCCTTCTTCTGGATCAATGAGGAGGAAAAGGCAGGCTCCTCTCTACTAGATGGATCATTTGACAGCTTTTGGGTGATGCACCGGCTCATGGAGAATGTCGAGCTTGTCAGAATAACTTATAATATGTCGTCCATCCAACCCTTCCATATTTGGCCGCTATCTAGTCGGCCTATATTCATTTTGTGTTTGTAAGTTTTAGTTCTCAAGGTTAGCAATCCTCTATTTGTATGGAACAAGTCCTTTTTTTCAATGTGAATGACAATTATTAGTTTTTAATATTGATTTGTTGTCCAACTAGTAATTCATAAGTTGTCTCATTGTTTGTTGCAAAGCTACTAATTTATAAGTTGTTTGTATTGTTTGTTATACATCTAGTATATTATTGTTTGCATTGTTTGTTTCCTATCTAATGAATTTAAATTTGTCCTCAATGGCTATTTCAACCACAAAGTTTGTTAAGAGCCACATATATACTGCTAACATCAGTATTTTTCGAACTATGTTGTATTTGTTTCTCAATATAATGAATTGCTTTCAATAGGATGACGATTCGAGTGCATCACTCGGCATAATGGTAGGACATTGGTACTATTTAGGCCGAACGCGTGGCCCTTCTCAACTTTAAGCTTTTCATGATGTCCTATGTGAACTTCACGTATTAATAGAGAGGATTTACGTCAACATGAATATGTTTTAGGCGAGATGAAAAGTTTTAAAAGTTGTAGATACTGTTCCACACATCTTTAGGACCAATCCTCGTACTTACCCACCAGGCTTAAAATAGTAACCCGACCAAACATGAAGCTCTCAACCACATGCAAT